>KN716359.1:85040-102578 GCA_000816705.1 Dictyocaulus viviparus
TATATATGTATATACATATATATGATATTGATACATACATACGAAACTATTTGCGTTTTTTCCAGCATTTGGCGACCATCGAAGAAAGGCGAATAAAGTCACTTGTTGCTCAATTAGTAGAAACACAAATGAAGAAGTTAGAAATGAAACTAAGACATTTCGATGAACTTGAACAAATTATGGATAAGGAGCGAGAAGCAGTACGCTCAATTGAAGTTTTTTCTAAATTTTTTTTTTGGTTAATGATTCTGTGCATTGACTTGTGCGTCACCTTTTTATGGTTTGATTTCTTAGCTTTGATGCCCTAAAAACTGTAAATGTTCGTTTTCTTTAAGCTGGAATACCAACGTCAACAACTTATCCTTGAACGACAGGCGTTCCACATGGACCAATTGAGGTATTTGGAACAACGTGCCAAGCATGAGGCACACAGTAAAATGGTTGCTGCAGGCCAGGTAGAAAATGATATAGCAAAATATGAATTTTCTAATTTTCATAGTTTTTAGTTGCCCGCTTCACTACCGCCAGGCTTCGAAGTTAGTGGGCCTCCACAGCCCACTCCTCAAGTGCAGGTTGCCATTCCTCCAAGTCAAGACTGTATGTTCCTTACTTGCTTTTCATATTAATTTCGTTGGTTTATTTTTAGATTAAATACACCTGTGATATAGTAACTCTGGGAAGTCGATTAAAAAATCGTTTTAGGAGTGATTTGATGGGTTGTTTTAAGGCTGTACCTACAATAAGCACATTCCTAAGTTGTTTTATGATTCCTCTTATTTACGCAACTTAAAGGATTGTAGTTTGGGAAAGGTTATTCACGTAATTCATCTTGGGCGCAGATAATAATTATTTATCAAAAAAGCAGGCAGATAAATTCTAATTTTTCCCTAATTAGAATTTCCAGGTATTTGAAATGAATTCGGTTGCTTTTGGTATGATCTTCTATTTCGGCAGTTCGTATCGTTTTCATGACAGAAAAGTGCAGCTTCTCACAGCTTGTTCATTTCACTATCTTGTGACTGTTCATTATGAGTTTGCGCATCCAATTGGTATACGGGCGATGCTGGCATTTTTACATTGCCTACTCGTTTGCATAGAAGCCTAGCGTAGACGTTGATCGTTCATTGTCTTGTTCATGCTTGTAGCTTTTAAATCTATGTTTTATGTGTCTTGGTATTTTGGATTTTCCATTAGATATGTATCAATCAGCAAATTAGAAAATTTTCTTGGTAAAGAAAAGATAGGGAATAGCAGTGTTTTATTTTTGTTGATGAACCATCACCTATCATGGCTATTTTCTACAGGACTCTTCATAGCGGAAAGGAATTTATTAGTCACGCGTTCAGAGCACGCTTCCAACCAACATGTTTTTTGTTTTGTAGTTAATATTAAGAATAAGAAATTTAAAAAACTTGAAAATATTACTCTGTGAAATAGCGTATGTGGTGTCGAAATTTCTTAGATATTCAAGTGTCTTTTCAACAACTGCTTAAGCTAATGCTGAAAAAAACGACTCGCCTGTGGAGCCTCCTCCATCTGCAAGTGCACGTGCTCCAACACCTGGACAGCCCAGTGCTCAGCAATCGCAGCAACAGCCTCCTCAACCTGTTCAGGCCGCACCAACTGCTCAGCCTGCTGCCCCAGGTTATACTCCATCTGGTCCTGCTGTACAGCAGCCTGGATATCCTCAAGCCTATCCACCACAAGTGTACTCACAGCAACCTCAAACGCAAAGTACTTATCAAGGATATCAATCACAGCAAGGTTGCGATTAATGCTAATGTACCAATGTATGATCTATGCATGATTTTGAATAATTGTTGCATTGTGTCAAGGTCATACTGGATATCCAACCCAGCAAAGTACGGCGGTTAGTTATTATGGACAGCCTCGTCCTGGTGGCTATACTACTCAACCTCAGCCGAGTGCTTACACTCCTCAACAACGTGGTCCTTATCAAGGACAACCTCCAACGGGATATAGTTCTCAGGCAACACGCCCTGGCGGCTATCCAGGATATCCTCCTCAAGGTTAGAATTTTACTAGGATAAAAAAAAATATAAAAGTGAAGTGATACCTTTGATACTTTCTCCTTTAATTTCCACTTTCCTTCTTGTTACTGTGGGATCTTTGCATTTTAAATGTATACGGCATATTCATTAAGGACACCCTGGTTATCCTCCACAACAATATGGTCAGCCACCCGCTTCTTATCCTCCTCAAGCTTCTCAACAATCATCACTTGACATGGCAGATGCTGCAACACCGCCTATGCACCAAGGCATTTTTATTTATTATTTTTTATTTATACTTCTTGATTTGTTTGGGGTGTTCGTGATGTGATGCAGAATTCTTTCATTGGTAAGTTTTTTGGCTTAATCTGGTTTTTGTTTCCCGTTTAGATTTTTTTACTTTTGCAATCTGATAATTCACATGTTGCAGGACAGCCTGGTGAAATGAAGCCGCCACAGGAATGACATACAACGATTGTAGTTTGTCTGCTCTTAAATAAATCCGCCCATTCATATCCGTAATTCCCAAATTTTTTCTTGTTGGAGCACCATTAAATTTTTGAAGCGATTCATGTTTTTTTTTATTAAAAATCAAGTTTTTAATTGAATCGCTCTTTTTGACCATGTACATTATGATATTATACTTTGTTTTTGTTAGATTTGCTCTGATTGGTTCTCGCCGGTTATTAAATCGGAATTTTGAGGTCTCTCTTAGTGTTGAATTTTCTCTGGTTAGTTGTGGATTTTGTGAAAACACGCGTCTCTTGTTGATTTGAAGTGTTTTTTTCCAGCTGTCGCGCTTGCAATTGATTTTTCAGTTTAATTTGTTAATGTGTATTTTTCTCTAATGTAAACCTGTTTATATCATTTGTGTTTTTTGTGAACGGTAAAAAGGCCTGGAAATAATATTCAGAATACAACTAGATTTGCTACTGCTTAACTTTGCTGGCAGTATTTCCAATTTAGATTATGATAATTACCCAGGATTTGGTTAATTATTGAGGGTGGGACCTGCTTATATTCGTTACTCCAACCAATAAGGATAATTAGATAAAGTTCATATTATCATGAAAATCAAAGAAGGGCTACGTTAATATTTGGACTATTCGTAAATTAAACATTTTATTATTTTGCTCTACTTAAAGGCACTAATTCATACATATTTACATTTTTTACGCTACTGGGATTTGCGTGGAATGCCGACAGAATTGCATAAAAAGGGCATTGAGCTGTACCATTGTAAGATGCGTAATGTTTTTGTTTCTCTAATATAATCTTACGAATTAGCTTTAGAGTGCAAGCGAAAACATTATGTGATTAATTGACCCTCAGTGTCATTCTTTTGTAGCGATGACAAATGGGACCGTTGATCTTAAGGTATTTAGTAGTATACAGTTTAAATTGTGGATTTGTTCCAGAAGTTGTAAAGGTGTCTACAGTCGTCTATTAAAATTCTGAATTTTTAGTGTTACTGTTTCTGACTCCTATATGAGTGTTCATTCCATAGGTGTTGATATACCTAGTGCAGTGAACGAGGAAGAAATTACTCCAGATGAGGTAATAGACAGTTTGGTAGTTTTTTTTTTGTTTATTTCGATAATCCCAAAGTTTGTGTATCAAATATATCCCATTTCGACAAGGAGCTGCTATCTTTCTCACCTAATTTCACTAATTTATCGTATTTTTGCTTGAGGCTCGATGCTGATTGATATTAATCGAGCAAACCTAAGGTCTGCGCCGTTCTTCGCAAGCGCAAATTAGGAAGTTCTGTAATTTTATTTATCCTTTCAGGTACTCAGACAAATGCGGCTTGCGTGGCAAAATGAAATGGCAGCTCCATGTTTGCTTCCTCATCGCTATGATATCATAGAATGTCTAGTGGATCAAATAGAAGGAATGGAGGAAAATTTGTCTCGCAGAACAGAAAAGGTGGTCAGCTGAAAGCTTTTTCAATGTTCGGATCTTTTCTGTTTTCCCATGAACGAATGTAGTGAGAAACTGTACAGAGGAATCACCTCATGCGTGTATTTTGATTTGTTGATTTCTATGTTGCATAAGTTTTTGTGAATATTTATTTTTTAATTCTAGGATAAGAATGGCTCTATTATAGGCCAGCTTACGAATATCAGCCCACCGTCTTGAGTTGCACAGGCTCACCTATATCACAAACGACTACATGAGACGTCGTCTGCAGAAAATTGAAAAGAATCCGAGGCGTGCACTGCGAGAACATTCTAATAGGCACACTGCAGGTAACAACTATTCTGCTGGGTGAGCCATGCATTCGATTTTAATAAGGTTCGTGCAGATTGATTATGTATAGGTTCGTTTGATAGGGTAACATCAGAATTACCCATGAATTTTATGCGCAAATAACCGTATCTTCAGTCATTATATTGCACTAAGATATTAAAACTAGAATTTTCTGCCATATCTCCTCTGCATTGTAGTGTTCTTAAATACAACGACTATTTTGTTATCTTCTGATCATTTGTTAACATTAATTATACCATCACTGCTAGAAATAAGCCTATAACGTTTAGGCCTTTCTGTTCTCTTGTCAGATCAGGAAAAAATATTTGCTGAACGCTATGCCAAAGCGGAGGCTCAACTAATGGGGGAAATTTGTCTGGGTGAATGATTTACATTATTTGATCATTATTAGTGCTTTTAGCATTCAATACTTGGTATTTATTCTAAGTTGACAATTTACCGGAAGATACGAGCCCTCAGGCGGGACTTGAACGTGCAACTACAGATATCCGGTTTGCCGTGCTTATCTATTACAAAAGAGGTTCTCGATAGTGTAATGGATAAACACGGCAAACTGGATATCTGTAGTTGCGCGTTCGAGTATTACCTGAGGTTTCCAATTTTGTGGTGAACTTGAAGTAGTTACAAATAGTGTAATATCATCAATATCATTGTAAAATAATTATGCAATTACGACTATATTCAATGTTTAGGTTATTTGCAGCCATCATTCCATAAAATACCAGTTCCAATAATTGATCTGGAATGTGAAAGAGTAAGTGGACATTTCGTTCTATTTTCTACTACAAAAAAAACATTGGCATATATGAACACCTCGTTTTTCTTCATTTTAAATTTTTATCTGGATTGGAGGCAGTCATACTGCTCATTAAAGGTGCACATAATTTTCCAAATAATGCACTTTTATTAATGAAGATTCATCTGAAAATATGATGCCTCTTCTTTCGAGGTAATTTCTTTCAGAAATTGATCTTGCTTTCTTTTCTAGCCTTTAGTATTGTTATCTAGCAAATATAACGAAAACCTATAATGATGTTCTAATATCCGTAATAATGCTGAGTTATTTTTTATTTTTGTATACTTTATTTTCTTTTATATATGTTATGTAATAATGCAAAACTTGTAGCCTAGCGCAACTACCGCACCCATGGATATCCGTTCTGTTGTACTTATCCATTTACTACAGAGGTCCTCGTTTTGCGACCACTCATTCTTTTACTTTCTAAGTGGGTATCTTGTCAACGTTATAATCATTATAACCTATCATTATTGATAGGTAATGAAATAGTATGACGATTACATCGACATATCAGGTTATCCCGTAATCATCAACTTAACTGAATGTAGTATCGACATCGGCTCACCGGATCGAACTCGTTGACGCATCTGTGGGTGCGAGTTCGAGTACCGTTTGAGGTTCCAAATTCTGCGACCAACTCAGCATCATTCGGATGTTTTACGTAAAAGTAGCAGTGTATGTACTACGTGCTCACTCATATTTAATTTAGTCACTTCCATATAAAATGGGTTAACGGATTTCGTGCTTCCTACAACTTACGATTTTGATGAAGTAGCTTACCAGGTCTAATGTGGGCATGATTTATGATACGATCTTATTTGTCGTTTTTTAGAATACAAATGCTCTATTATTACTATACTGTAAATTTTTTCAATGACCTGCTGTAAGAAGTGTTTTCTGCTCTTTCTTACATGTCCTTCCCAGTGATACGATAGGAAATATTTAATAAAAGGACATCAGTCTATTTTAAACTGGAGAGTCGCTCTTGAAATGAATTCATCAGGATATCAATCTGTCATGAGGAATCATAAATAAGAAATGGGTTGCATTTTTCGACCTTTTTCTTGGTTCTTTTAAGATGATATCGGATGTTGTTGCAGATAGTTGTACATCTTAATTAGCCACTTTTTTATTCCGAAAAATTGAAGTTAATGTAATGTCATTTTGTGATTTTAAGAAAAGCGTGTCGTTTTAATGTATTGAAATTTTTCAAAATAAAATGCGAAGTATGAATATTTGGGTGAAATGAAAGTTCTTAATTACAGCGTGTAAATGTGTATAAGTGACGTTAACAATTATTGAGGTGAAGCTATGAGGCATCAGTATAATTGCATAATGATTTATGTGAGTAAAAATAAACGGTTAATCGTGGTATTACGAAACAGATCTAATGTCAGGGTATTTAAAAACGAAATGGAATTTGGCCATTTTTGGATCAGTTTGAGGCTTCTGAAATACTTTAACTGTTCATTTTTAGCCATCTATCTGTTCTCTTGTTTTCTCTTTGAATACTTATTGAGTTTTCTTTTATTTACTATTTGAAATTTCTTGTATTAGACAAATGTTAATTATTCTTTGCTGAAATTATTGTACCGCATATTTATATATTTATTTGATCTAATCTTGCATTTTCAACAAAATTCTTTTCATTTCGTCCTTACAAAGTGGTTTGTCACTATAAGGTCGTTGTCTTGTTTGGAAGATATCACAGTGTCAATTATTTCAACATTACCAGCGCGTTTTAACGATTACTAAAGATCTGTTTTACCTACTATTAGACGTTTATTTGAGTTGGAAAGTTGTAAATGAAGCCTCGAAAGGGAAACTATAACATGTTGGAATCAGGGCACCTCATTTTCTTGCAAAGAATTGGAATGTCTTGCCCAGAATTCTTCGGAGGTATAATTTTGAAGCGTAGAACGTCGGTTTCTATATGCATTGTACGTTATGTCATAATGATAAGATCATTTAGTGTCATTGCACTTAAGCTGTTCAATACTGTTGCGCCATATTCGTTTTTATCCATACTTTATTAAGTAGCAAATGATTGGGAGGCTTTGTTTAATAAAATGTGAATTTTAAATATGTCATTTAGTTTGATTGATATATTCGACCAAAGCATATTATTTTTGATGGTATTCTAGGATTTGGTTTTATACCATAACGTAGTCCTATAATATTTTCCATAATGTTGTTTAATTCTTTTTTTTATTTCAAATTTAATTATTGCTAGAAAGTTGTGGTATGTGGGATGATATTCTGTTATTGTCAGTCATCAATAGTTTAGAGTTAGTTGCGTTCCATTGTGCTTCACGAATATAAGTTTAGAACAGTGTAAGAAAGGCGGTCGAGAAATTCATCAGTACTTCTTAATTGTGCACTACTACCGATGGGGCTTTAAATGTTTGTTATCACGAGTCGAACGAATAGACTGTAAAAAGTGATTTCTCAACAAGCATTATTGAAGTGGGCAAAAATTTGCTTCACGTGATCGGTTCCTTTATGGAATGTTGATCATAATACTGCCACTCAATAGTAAGTAATTCTAATTTTCCAAATTCCTTTGAATAAGCCAGTTATGGAATTCCTCATACCGTGTAATTAATGTATTGAGTGGGATGTCTTGGCTAGTCAACGCTTTCACAACTGCTTCTGTTACAATTGAATTAGAAGAATTTTGTAGATAGAGGCAAGTTGTTTCTTTTTTTACTCAATATTCTATCAATTTTGAGTTATGAAAAAATGGTCCATCTTGTTCTACTGAAACCCTGTGTTCTATGAACGCTAGGTGCTATAAACAATTCCTCATGGATGACAATCTTTACGTTCGTTAAATAACACTAATTTATGATATGTCCTGTTTTGGCAAAGTAAGGGATGTCTGTCTTATAATTCTTATGGATGTCTGTTTGTCTTATAATTTTCATTAACCACACACCATATTCATTCTATTGAAGTCTGAAGATTTTCAACGTAAAGTCTTTTAGGCGTTTCTCTCTTCATGTTATTATATGTATGCTACATCACGCAATGAGAAATAAAATACAAAGATATGATCTGGATATATCCATAGTAAAATAATGAAAACAACCGTATATCATAAATTATTATAATACCAGATGGGTAGGATACGTGATGTGGAGTAGCGTTAAATACTCTAGTAGAATCCGTAAGGAACTGGATTTTACTAAATATCAAAAAGGCTTCAAGAGTATAAAAGAGTAATGGACCTTTTTTTTCACTGAGATTTTAGAAGAGGGCGTAGTGGCACGGTGGTGAAGGTGCCGTCCGCAGTGACACGTCGAATCAGTTCGTGGCCACACCCCAGCCCTACCAAGCCCGCCATCCCTCCGGGGTTGGTAAATTGGTACCAGAGGAATGTAGGTAAGATAACTGGCAGTGACTTGATAAAGATTGGTAAGCCTTGTCACTGTATAGACCAGGTTATAGGTTTAGTTACCATGGATTGGTCAAAATGAGCTCAGATAAAACCTTTGAACCCGTCAAAATTATTTCTGTTCCATTTATTACGGTAGAAGTTGGTGATTTTTAGATGTTCTTGTATGACTGGCTTCATTGTTAGAACTGTAGCTTTGAAAATGATGGTCTTACAAAAAGGTGACAGGTAACCTTTTTTCGAATCTATATAAAATGGTTTTTTTTCACAGTATTGCTTTCAGTTCTAGCGTATGTTGCTAAATTAACAAAGTAGGTATTGTTCTACAAGTTAGCAAATGTTAATGTACTATCCGTCAGAAGTTATTGAAACATTAATGACCAAGTTTGATTTCACTAATATCATGTTGTTATCGACACTTTTGCTCGCACGTGGTTGAAGGTGTAATTCATTTTTGATGTCATATACACTTTTTTGGCATTTCTGCTGTGATTTTGTTGTGGGTGTCCGTTAATATTACGAGAACGTAAAGTAATTAAATTTTTTTGCTAGCGAAAAATACTCGTTGAAGAAATTTTAAATTCTAAGCAACAAAATAATTTCCACCTCATTATAAGAGTATATGAGGCAATAGATTGCTTTTTCTAGGATACTTTTACTTTTTCACCTCATCAATTTTGTCAAATTATTTACCTCGTAATGTGTGCTTTAAGGATCGGGAAAGGGAGTAATCCGAAAGCGCGAGGTTCGCTGAATAGGGTGGATGAAGTAAAAGATCCAATCCAACCTCTGTTTTTTCGTGTGTTGTTTTTGCAACGTGAGGCTTAGCGTTTTCGCTTATATAAGGAATTTTTTTGTTGAAGACCGAAACGAATCGTTCTCCTTCATGAGCTTTAGTTTCATTCCTTCGAATTGTTTACATTACACTGTCCGGTTTAACCACACTCACTCAATTGATAGTGTATGATCCCAGAAAAATGCTATCTCACGCTGAATTACTTGTTTATTGTTAGAGACGGTCGAGATGTTGAAACAGGTGTTTCTCCGGAGAAATGACTTAGTACAACCACAATTTATATTTATTTTACAATTATCATAATTGTATCATGCTTTGGTTTGCAAGGATATAAGAATACTTGGGATTGAGCTGAGTTGGCTGCAAAACTCGGAATCTCAGGCGGGACTCGAACCCGCACTCACAGATATACGGTTTGCCGTGCTGATCCACCACACTACCGAAGCCCTTGATCTACGACCAATTCAATAGTAATAATAACTCAATAATCTCTTCACTTATAGTAAATGGATATATTATCAGCATTGTCACCCGTCGAAGGGCACGATCTGGTGAGCCAACATCGGCATCATGATACAATTATGATAATTCTAAAATAAATATAAATTCTGGTTGTATCTAGATTTCGGGTTATACCGTAATTATTAGCTTAACTGGATACAATGCGATTTGCCTAAAACTTGGTGTAATTTCTTTGGCTTCTATAGTAAAATTTACAATAAATGTTTTTTTATTATAATTGGTATGCGTTTTACTCAGAGTTTAGCAACCTATTCGTTTTCCTACCACTCGAACTCGCTTCGCTTATTGGGAGCTGTTTTAATGTTAATGAAGAATTATTACAGTCATCATGTTTTGTGTTACCGAAGATTAGCTTGCATGGAACGCGGTCATCATGCAAAGCAACAAGTGAAAGCCAATTCTAAAAATTCATTTAGGTTAATTCTAAATAACAAACTGCATTTCTACCTATGATCAGATTAAAATCGATTAAAACATTTATGTAGCACATTTTTTTCTGCATTAGATCGCATCATCGCCTCTGTGCGAAGGCCTACCGAATAAAGAGTTAGGGATGAAATCCGTTTGTTAAACAGTAAGAAAAGCAATGCTGAAAGTTTATTCATACGACTATCAAGTAAAGAAGATACCCGGCTGAACTGATGTTGTCCTGGAAAGACTATAACATAATACTAATACTACTATAATATGCTTTAGTCAATAATGGTGGAGACAGTTATCCAGTATAACAAATTATCTCATTGAGTTCTGTTACAGCCATACTTGTCATAATCAAGGATTTGGAAGAGAATTCAAAATTTAAAGAATATGTACATTGTTTTGTTTAGGTATACGCTGAAGTTTTGGGAGAAAATGTTGAGTCAGCGATCGTGCCCGATTATCAGGATAAAACTGCTGAAGTAGTTGTTGAACTGGAAAAAGGGTCTGTGCACCTCTTACCTTACGAATCTATTCAACGCCAAGTAGAAGAGGGTAGCATTCGTTTGTTGTAGTGTTCTTTTATTTGCTTACCAGTTGTCCTTCATATGTTTTAGCTCAATATGAAAACTTTTTTTGTCATTAATTTAACGCTTCACATTATTCATCTGTATATTTCGTGGTTCATTTCATTCTTAAAGTAATTTTCTGTATTACTTGAAACTGTTCTCAGTAAATGTTAAAGTGACAATAATGAAGATAAATGCATTTTTTCCAAATTTCACATTACGTTCGTATTCTGCGTTTGCTGCCACGAAGAATAATTGTGCGCCACCAGTTCTGGATAACTCGTGCTGCTGTTTCGCTCAGCTCGATGAAAACAAGAGCGCCTTGAGAACGAAGATATTCTGCTATCTAAAAGCGTACAGATGTTGATATTGTAAGTTTAGAACTCAGCTGTTAAAATAATAGAAACCAAAACATGAATTGATTAGGTTCAAAATATGGTAATTGGACATTATGACTGGAAATTACAAGGAAAACGAGTGAGACCGTTTAAATTTATCACAGCGCAGAGTACCTTTATGTATAAATGACAGTGGATGAAGCAGCTCAATCCTACCTTGTTATTTCGCACATCAGTACGGCCATCACTAAAAAAGCTTTTCATCACAGTCATCGTCCATTGCAGACGACTAGTGAATAATGAATAACTTTGGCAGAATTGTATTATTCCTTACGTGAATGGCCATTTTTCACGCGTACTGCGAGCCCCAGTAATCTTCCTTTCCATGATGGTTGTCGTCTATGTACATAGTGACACCCACGGTGACGAAATTGTATAACCTCAAACTTGTCCTCATGTATGACTAGCAGAGAATGTTGTTCATATGTGAAGGATTGTATTCTTGAAGATATTTTTATACGGTGCATGAGAGCTGCGTGTAGCTTGTAACCGCGAACTTGTAAGATGTATTCTATCCGTTTCAAAAGCCACCTCACTTTTTCTACTTTAATTGAACTTCGGAGAAAGGATTTTGTGAAATCTTTGCCCTTGATTGTATTTCAACATCTCCGATTGAATTAATAGGATGAAAAGAGTTATGTTTCACGTCTTTTTCAATTTCACCTAGTTCGTCCACAATCACCTCGCAGTTTTCTGTCGGATTCTTTCTGACGATAATATACGGAAAGGATTCTTCTTGGAAGTTTCAATTATGAACGACTTCTCTTTTTCTTTAGGTTTTTTTCGCGTGTACTGCTCATGAGATATAAAAACAGTTTACCTGTCAACCGGCACAAAAAATGCAGAGGATACACTGCCAGGTAATTTCTACTTTATCATCCAAATTATATGCAAAGGAAAGACATATCATATATCAATTTGTTGTCTCAGAGTTATCGTATCGAAAGTTAGAAATGTTGGAGAGGCGAGTGAAAGGGCAAATGTCCTGAGAGTCATAAAAGTTCAGAATTATTTCGATTTGTTTCTGGTAATGAACTTAGCTGAAGGACATTGTTTCAACATACCGAAGTCTTCGCCTTCTCCCTGTATAAGCGGTTACAGCAAGTATACTCCTCCATACTCTTTACTAATAACCTTTAACATAACCTCCTTTCATCTTCGTTATTAAACTGATTGTCGTTGTCTCTTTTTATTAGAAGTTCGCGCAAATTCCTATGATATTCTATTGTCCTAATTCTTAACTTATCATTATTGTAGTTTTGATGTGATATTTTTGTATATTGTTCAAGTAGAGGTCTAATTACCTATATTTGACGTCTGGCGGTCTACTCTCAGTTGGGTAACACCTAGTGTAGCTGTTTTTGCCTCCGACAAAAACGCCTTCTAAGACTCGTGAATTCCATTAAGTCTTCATTCTATACCATCGTCGTCAAACGAACGTTACAGTTTGATTACCCAAGTTTGAAGTTTGGCGGTCGACACTTATTCGGGTAACACTTAGTGTAGCTGCTTTTGCTTCTGACGAAGGCACGCACTCAACTCCGTGATCGTCATTCATTATACAGCATCGTCGTCAAACAAGTATACGGTTTAATTACCCTGGTTTAAAGTGCAACCACCTAAGTTTGGATCAAGCCTTACAACCACTGAACCCGAGCTTTTGCATAAAGAATGCAGTTGTAGGATTCAGCGCTAAAAATGTTTACCTGTTGCTGAGGGTATTATTCTTCTCTTTATGAGTTCAGTTAACGATTCCTACATCTTCGTGCTTGTCCTCGTTGATCATAATACGTAGTTTTAACGTTCTATGCGGAATTTCTTTCGTAAGATTTATGGTAATGTTTGATAATAATCAACATTATCCCTGTTTGAGTTATATGTTTCACTGAACTCTATAGCAGCTGCGTGTTTCGCTAATTAGATATAGAAATCCAAATATCTATTTAGCTGTAAATATTTACTAACTGATGTTGCTTCTTTTGTCACAGTGGATGGAAATAGAGGAGATAGCCAAGCAGAGTGATAGGATCTCGTATTAATCAGCTAGACTAATAGACAGTATGTGGTGCCCTACAAAATCTACGTTATTGATCTATTCTTTACAAATAAGCAAACTTTCTTTGTTATGTCAGGGGTCGGTCTTCCTACACCTAATCTACTGCAAGGTTATTACGTTAAATTCAGTGCGTCCTGTGACGTTAAGGAAAGTATATAGAGTTTGTCTAAAGAATCTTTTCTACCACTTTAATGTGTTTGCAGAGCAACAGAAACATTGGCGAAGCGTGAGCGCATACCACAGTAAATGCTCTGTCGGAATCGAAAATAAATTGTATTTTGCTGATTATCGGCGTTCTATATTATTGACTGCAATGTTTGGTATGGAACGTATTAAGTCAGAAATTTCGTTGGTTCATTCAGATGTTCTCTGAAATACTGAGAGCACTGCTCATGAGCTTTTAGATCGTTACAAAAATCAAACCTAATTAAAAGTCTTAGTGATATATGTTTAGCTATGGTCACACGTGAAATTGAAAATGGTAAATTCCTAATCTTGAAAGACTCTTCTGATTGGAATGGATCTGCTTCTTTGTACCACATACAGGGGAACTGTTGGAAGCATCGTATCAAAATGTTATATTATGCGCTATCAAGAACAATTTTTTCTTCTACTGCACTTACATTACTGTGTTTATTGTCAATAGCACATTGCAAGCATGTCTTTTTGGCATCGTTGACAGCATTGGGAGCTGCTCCACCTTTAAGCAATGCCAGAACGCAATCCATCTTTCCACGACTGCACGCAACATGCAATGCTGTTTCGCCTACAATAACGCATTTACATAAAAACGTTTCAGCCAATAACATATACAATTTTCATGATGGAAAAAATTGTAATGGAACCCTAATTTAGCTTGAATAGTTCACTTTTATTCAATTAGTATTCGTCTCTCCATTCATGTAGCAAATATTGCTATTTTCTACTCCGTTTTAACCTTTTGTCACCTATCAGTACAATCAATATCATATCACTCTGACAGGATCAATCTATAAAAGCATAACTCCACTGCACCACACTTGACTTTTGGACTTTTGCTCCTTTTGAACATTTTGCTCCTTCTTCTCTTGTTACTACAACCTTTTGTCCTTGACTTTGGATTTCGACGTAGTGTTGGACTAGGACTGTAACCTTTCTACATCGACACTTCTTTGGACAACACTCTTGATATATCTCGCACTTCGCTTCCTCTCAGGGAGGTTCATTTTCATAGACACACTCTATATTGTATCACCATCGATACGTTAGTTTGTGTTTATATTGTATTATTTGATAAAAATTTATTCATACAAGTTTGAGGTACGTCACCCGACTTTAGTATAAACTGTACGGCTACTGAACCCAAGCCAATATAATTCACATGTGGAAACTACTGAAATGCATTAGGAACTGGGGTGTGCGTAGAAATGTGGTACGATTATTCTAGATTTGTTGATATTCCTATTAATTAGATAACAACCAATGCAAGCTGACTATAACATTCTATTTCATAGGCTAGCAATAGAAAACAAAATAGAAAATGGACAAGATCAAGGTTTCGAAAATTTATTTAGATTGGCTACGGTTTGAGTTAGTCTTAGTCTTCCTATTTCCCTGTGTTTCCTCATATAGATGTGTTTTCAAACAAATACAAAAATGCTGATTAACGGTGATTCTACCGTATGAATAGCACACACGAATGTTGGTGATGGTTTTATAAATGATTGATTTTGTATTGAATGCTGGTATAAGTATGTGATGTCTGGAAGGTATGATATACGAAAAATCCTCTGCTATTTATGTCGTACTTTATTCTTAATAATAAAATTTGCTGGCAATGAAATATACCGAAAATTTGATATTCTCATTAAAAGAGATGATTTCTACTTTTCAACCAGAATAAGCATGTTTCATCATGAACAATTCTTTTGTTGTTCATCTGACTCAAATTCGCGATGAGGTCCTTAGCTGAGTACTCATGAAGAGGTTAATAATTCTATTTCGTAATGCACTTACCATGTTTGTCTTTCCAACCTGTTAATGGTGATATGAGACAGTCGTCCTCTGCTTCAATCTACAATCGACGAAATTGAAAAAGGTGAAATTCATAAGATTGTGAAAGATTATATTGGAAAGTTGTCAAGTTAACATGGTGGTATGTCTATGTGAAAGTTGTTGATATGTACTATCTAAAAACTCATTAACAGTAAGTGCTAGTGACGTATTACAGCTAAGAAATTTGTGAAGCATTGAGTTATGACAAAACATATACGTTGGCACTTCACTTTCAATTGTTCTATATGCGGATCAATATGCTAAACAGTTCATTTTTTGCATATTATGATTGTTGCAATATAGCATCTACTATCTGATTGAGCAGATAATTTGACAAATCAGATCGGATTTCTGCTAGATGTGTGTTCGGCTCCCATCTAACCTTCTAAATTTTACAACCAATTCATTTACATGCGATAATCATAGGAAGTTCTAATCCTTGGGAAAAATCACATAACATTTCAAGTTTATCAATATGTATGTTGAAAGCCAAGTCTTATCCATATCCAAACACTAGGAACATGGCTTCTGCATTTCTAATTCATCTCTGAGAAACGACATATTTTGAATAAGGTAGAACAGTGATGTTATGATGAACATAGAGAGCGTTTTCTAGAATTGTTAAGTCATCTATTCCTAATAGTCCATTTGGAAATGATAGTATAGCAAGAGCAAAATACGCAGAACTCACGTTCAAGAGGACATTGATACAAGCTGTAAAGCCGGCGAAGGCTGCTGCATGTAGCGGAGTTTGTCCAAGAGCATCAGTTATGGGAACACGACGATGTCTGAATAATTATCATTGTTTTTCCTTGATATTTCCACTATTATTTCTAACATTTGTATTTTAATTGCTAAGTATATTGAAAATTCAATTTCTCTTCTAAGCTTTACATGTTGCATGACCGATCTCAATAGCAGCTGAAAATGTAAGAGTGCAACCCCGTACTCAAAAACACCACATCCTGTCTAGTTTACTTTCAGCTTTAAGCATCTTCCAACTTGGAGAAAGGTACATACTCTGCGGTTGTATTTACTAGCAAGCCGAAATATTAAAATACTAATAATAATTATCTAATCAACTAAGTCTCTAAAGCTGCCTTCAGAGCAATGACGCATTTATGATGGACTGTACACTTCCGCTCATATAACATCTCACAAACACCTTATTTCACATGAAATTTTTTTTCAAATTCCTTCATTCGATAAGATCATTATTGTTACTTATCAACAGTTCGCCATTCGAATCCGAGTTCTTTGATCATGCAGTACAGAGTGTGTGCTTGACCACCGAAGCAAGCCCAGTACACCGGAGTTCTAAGAATAACGCTGATTTTATCGAATTATTCTACATGATCTACACAATACATAAGTAAGTAATATGTATAATATATAATATTACTAGAGTATATCCTCGTACAATATTACCTATCCATTGCATCTTTTTCGTTCATATTCGCTCCTGCTGTCACTAGAAATCGTACCACATCTGTGTGACCTCGTCCAGCAGCCAAATGTAGTGGTGTATTATCCAGTTTATCTCGTTCCTCAATATAATGACGTTCACAATCAAAGTTATTTCATGGAAAAAAATCTTGGGATGGGGCGCGTAAACCAACGGTAAGATGGGCTGTAATGACTCAAATAGGCTTAAATATAATATGCAGAAGTTTGAGTGTCCCCATTGTTAAGGTGTTTATTTTTAGGTCATTTATATAGACTACTCATATGCAAACATTACAATGTCATAAAGACAAGGAATTCATGGCGAAACTTCAAAGAGAATTTGTTAAATCTACCGCTTATCCTTACCTTTGTTGCAACCAAAATAAAGTATTTTTATCGTTCTGACTCTTTGTAATGATTAGTAAATTGAAATGAGTGACTAGTGATCTACTAGATCTCTGCTTACTAAATGAAAGTAGCTTTGTGCGTTTGAAATGAATTCGTACAACGTAGTACGCTTCCAAAGCTGTTAGGAAAAGTTGACTCTTCGGGAGTGTACTCTCTACACAGATATTGTTATTCTTCTGCTCATTTACTGCATTTTAATTATTGTACACATTTTGCAATAACAAGATGAAACTCAAATCATACAAGTTTGACTTAGTGAAGCATACATTTGAGTTCGTTGAAGAAATCTACAGAAACAATCTAACCAAAAGAATAGTGTGACAGCCATCAACAATCGCGTAGAACGACAAGAGAAAGCTACATATTCTTAACGCTTTCTATACTGAATCAGCGAACATCGCTAAAAAATA
>KN716359.1:102678-116999 GCA_000816705.1 Dictyocaulus viviparus
CTACGCTTGCAAAGCTGTAATTATCGTTTTCGGGTTATATCGTTAAACTTTCTATGACTACTGACAGAGAAAGAGACTTTCTTCACATCAGAAAGCAATGGGCTACACCAATACTTCAATGTGGCCATATTACTCTTTAAAGTCTCATTCAAAACAAATTGGAAACAATCGATGTTATTTAGTGTAGTTGAATAGGAATAGGAATAGAGCACTTGTTATGAAGCATCGCATTATAAATGGTCATACAAAAGTGGTATATTAGGAAAAGCTGACTCTTCGGGAGTGTACTCTCTACACAGATACTGTTATTCTTCTGCTCATTTACTGCATTTTAATTATTGTACACATTTTGCAATAATAAGATGAAACTCAAATCATACAAGTTTGACTTAGTGAAGCATACTTTTGACTTCGTTGAAGAAATCTACAGAAACAATCTAACCAAAAGAATAGTGTGACAGCCATCAACAATCGCGTAGAACGACAAGTGACAGCTACATATTCTTAACGCTCTCTATACTGAATCAGCGAACATCGCTAAAAAATATGATGAAAACTGAAATCAATAACAGTTTAGTTGCAGTGATATTTTGGAACTCAGAATAACGATATAAGCATTGGCGTGATCTATCAACCTGAGCAGATGCTCCACCCGTTCATTGTCTTAGTGTTGTCGTGGTGTTTGAATGGGGTGGTCTATACAGTGAATTGAGAGGAGCATCCTGTTGCCATAACAGTGCTGTTTACCTTCTTGTGTTATTCTGGTACCAAATTGACGACCTCTGAGAGAAAAAGTACTCTCTTGATCTATGCATGGATTCGAGTTCTTGCATGCGGTATTTCAGCCGGCCTATTTTATTCCGGCACAGCGCAATGCGGCTCGCTATGCAGCTAACGAACTTAGTGTTGACCCAAAAAGATGGTGAATGGCTTGAATAAATAGTTTCGAAAGAAAAAAAATAAGTTTTTTTGCATTTAGATCAGTCACAACAGCAATAATCAGATCCGAAGCGCAAATCCATTGTCTGATCTATCTTCCCCAAGATTTAATGTATAGTTAACCTAACCTCTTTACTTTACCTCAAATGATAGTTTTGTAGACTAATAAATGTCATGATAAATCTTGTATATATTGTAGATTTTCATAGCCAATGAAAAAAAGAAAAAATTTTGCTACAAATAACATGATAACGGACGACAACTGGAGGTAACATAAACTGCTGCTTGCTCAATAAATAAGGCTTTAAGTTCGATTCAAAATAAATTTCAGAATAAAAAAAGTAAATTCAAGCACTGATAGCAAGATTTTCTTCCCATCGCTAGTGTAACGATTCAAAAATTTGAGCGAAGAACTTGAATTTTTGGTTAGCTTGAGCATAATTTGATTGCTTGGTTGAACCATCGTCACGCCTAGTGAGGGCTCAAACAATTTCCAAGTCGTTTGTTTCCCGCGTGACTGTTGTCCATGGTGATGGTCTAATATGTCCATGGTGAAACTGGTGAGAAGACGAAGTTTTGTGGTGTAGCTTTAGTTTCCTGGATTCCTGAGATAGTTCTGCCTAGAAGTTCTAATGGTCTTTGTCACAGGGAGTCACCGAAGTTTATGAAATATAGAGATGTACTTCCTTTGTGATTTTATTTCATCAACACGGTGGCGATTTTTGATAGACCTACGTTCGGCTACGTTTCCATGTTAAGATGGAAATCCTGAGAACACCTACCAACTACGTTGACGCGGTAAGCCATTTGGCAGACATTATTTGGTTGAATAAACCATTTCAAAACTATACACAAGTATATTACCTACAGTAATAAATTGATAGAGGATTGAGCCTTATGATTTACACGTAGCCAGCTTGATTTTTTACGATTCATGTGAAGGCTTGTTGAAGGGTGTCACCACCATATGGGTTTAAATAAAATATGGACGCGTTTGTGAATAATCAAAACAAATCGTTATGGAGAATAAATATCAATTCATCCGCTTCTAAAATTCATAATTAAGTGAAATATATGCAGTGGTCCGCGTCCAGTTCTAAAATTTGATAAGTCAGCAAAATGATTTATGTCTCATTCGAAACTCACTGAAAGATTCCATCCTTGTCTAACGAGGACCTTGCAAATATTTTCATTACCAACCATTGCCGCCAGATGAAGTGCGGTGAATCCATGATTGTCCTAGAATAAAAACTAGGAATATTGTGGTGAGCGTCTAGACTGACAAATTAGACATACGCGTATTATATTGACATTCTTGTGCACAACATTCACTTCACTTTTGACAATAATTAATTCAGTCTCTGCATATTCGATAGCACATGTACTAATTGTTTTTAAAAATCAAGTCTGCTGAACACTCTACCCTTGCTTGTCTATCTGGTGATGTTTTTCGCACGAGATATTCAATCACTTCGACATTCCCAGCGCATACTGCCCACATCAAACACGAACGATTTTCTCGATCTTTGATTTCCTATATGTAAATTTCATGAATAATTACAACATTCGAAGAACAGTAGCAATAGTCCTGTCATTCTTTTGAATATGAAAAAGATGTGTTCTTTTGTAGTGCGAAATATGGAATAGTACATTTAGTCGGAACGTACCATATAATTCTTCTTAGCTAAAATGAGATCAAGGCAGCTGACACTGAATTGTGCAGCGTAGTGTGCAGGACTTGCATCCCATTTGTCACTAAAGTGGACAGTACTAAATGAAGACGTGATATACCTATTTCCCCATGTTTCATGATGATTTTTTTACAAATAAATGCGAAAAGTAGAAATTAGATATTATGAATCTACCGAAAATTGCAAGCGTCTTGATGAAACTAAAATCGGAAGATGTGAAATCCTTTAATGATTTTTGAAGTTCCTAGCGAATGAAGCGAATTCAGCATTATCAACTGCTTCTCACTGGACTCATGAAAGCAAAATTTACATGTCTTAGAACGAGAAGGAGTGAATAAAACAGGTCTTATAAATTCGTCGTTGAAGACTTCAATGTTGGAACAAGAATAATCAACAAAATTCAATACAGGATAGATTCATAGTTGGAAAAACGGAACAAGAATAGAAATGTTCTAGTAAAACTCTTTTCTGCAACAAGTATATTAGATGAGAATCCATTTTCGAAAAGAGGGATCCGCAACGGACATTGGGATCTGCCAGATCCATGACTTATACAACGATCGATTATATTCTTACAATTAGAAAATAGTGATTTCTTTGATACTTCAGCGGTAACTGGGATCGTTCCAAAAAATCAAAACAAGCTGTTAACGACGCAATCATTGTTAGAGAAATCCTGTTCTTGAATGAGCAGCTGATAAATGAAGAGCGGAACAAATGCTGCAGTTTGCTAATCAAATGACGCAAAATCCGTTTTGAAGCAGCAAAAAATGATCAAGTTTGAAGAAATACCGCGATAGAAGATAATAAAGATAGATAGATAAAATACAGCTTTGACGATAAAAGATGAGATTATCACATCCTGCTATGATCCCATTCATCTCCTATATCGATTTTCTCCGCTTCATAATACACGTTTAGGTTACAAAATTTCCGCTCAAGTAGAACTCGTTGGTGTTCCCAAGAATTGTCGTTTTATTTTTGTATATAATAAATAAAACGTAACAATTGGAATTCATGAAATATTTTGCAATATGGACCAATCTTGAACAACGTCGGACTTCATAGGAGTTTGCCTAGGCCGCAGTACCATGGATGACTCCTTGCTTTAACATTTATTGACTACAGGATAAGACAAGATGAGCATTGAGGCTGATCAATCCTTTGTGGCAGAATGCGCCTAGGCATTCGTGTTCAACATTATAACGTTGAGGTGGTTAAGTGCGAGCCTGGTCTATATAATGACTTGAGTTGACCACTCTTCACCAAGTCTGTGTTAGTTATTTTATCCAGATTTCTCTAGTACAATTCACCGACTCCGGAAAAATGGCGGGCTTGGTAAGCCTGGGGAGCGGCCACGATTTGATCCGGTCCTGCGTATCACTATAGCACCTCCACAACTGCTCCATTGCGCATTTTTACCAAGTTTCAGAAAGCATAATTCACAGCATCATATTTTTGAGCTGAACACGAAGTTTTACAGTACTATATATCCATTCAAGAAAGTTGACGTTTTGACGGTCCCACCTTCTTCATAGCCGAAAATATTAGTGTTGTTTACATCTCAGTCAGTCAACCACTTCTATTATTCCACAAGAGCGAATCATCAAAACCTCTATTTCAATGCCCTTATTTAGAAACAAAATAAATAAAGCTATTGAACGTTGTTTGGAACTGGCAGCATTAGATTTTAGCCAATCGGTATTGATGGTTGTATGAAAATTATGTAATAGCGCCGAACTTAAAAAAGAGTCGGTCTTGGAAATAATGAAAAAACATTTAAACTTCTTGAAAAAAATGCAGTCTTATCCGCTTCTGTCGATAGAAGTCTATATCCATCTCATTCTTCAACATTGGCTGACTAGTGCGAGAACTTCAAGGCAAAAACACAGCTTTTCCACTGCCCCTTCCCATAGCCATAGAAAAAAATTTGACAATGTGACACCTATGAAGATAAACCGATTGACTTCTGCATTGCAGTAAATAATGGAAGCAATAAGATGGAACGTGAAAGGTACACACTTCCATTAATAAAGAACTTCCATTATGATTCCGTTTGTTGAGTCAGTTTTGTGAAAAGTGCTAGTGAATGGTAGACGACATTTAATAAATACAGGCTAGAGAAAAGAATAAACTAAGCACGGTACCTTTATTCCTTTCATGAAAAATAGACTATGAGAAAGCCGAAAAAATTGAACATGTGGATTTTAATGATGGGGAACACGTCGTACGAGTACCAAGGAGGTTAAGTGAGCATGGAGAACAACATCAAGCAGGAATTAGAAGGACGAAAACAGCATACGCTGCATTCGGGCCTCTCAAGAAAACTACCAATAGGTTGACAGACCCAGAATTCGGGCTCACTTCCTCGACTCAACTCACTTGACTCAACAGCTCAGCTGGAATGTTTGAAACACGCTCCATTTTTGAACCGAGAGGAGTATACATGGGTAACAAAACACAAATGGTTTAGTCGTAATGTAAGAAAAACAAATGAGAAGAAAACGAAAAGAACTGCGGAGTGGACTCTATGAGAATGTAAACGTCTTTCAAACGACCACGGATACTGTGTTAACAGGTCAATAATGATTTTGAATAGGCTTTATTTACAATAAAATGTCTGAAAACGACCATTATAGACGATGAATTCATAAGGGAGACTAATGTAAATAATTTTTAGCCGTGCACAACCAGTAAAGACGATCTACCGAGCATCCTAGGAAGCAGATTCAAATCCGTCTTTGTCCGAATTAAGCTTCGCATCATTTCGATTGATAAATTGGCCTCAAAATGACCTAACAAGCTAAGCAGCATTGACTTAAATAAGACTGGTCATCTTAAGTAAATGTAAGACTAGTCACCTAACTTCAAAATATCACCTATTAAAAATGTATTGGCGCATCCTAAAGAATTAGATAACGTCAATGTTCGTCCTTATTTTTTTATATAATGCAGTAAGAAATAAAATCACTCAACTTGTTGTATTTCTAGCTCCACATGCTAGTAGAAGTTGCACAATTTCATAATGTCCTTGCTCGGCAGCATAATGAAGAGGAGTGCAATTTTCATTGTCGAATACCTAAGTGATTAAACATTATGTTGAAAACTTATCACTAAACTGAACAAACAATAATAAATTCTGTTAAAATTTATGTGAATCATACGCTGAATCAGCCTTATCGTATGACACAACTTTGAAATACTTCGAGGATTTTCTGTGAAACCAGCACTTATCGAATCTTTCAACTAAATTACTTCCTCTTAGAAAGGATATAGACGGGTACTTCTAGATTATTCTGGTATCGAAACATACTCTGTGTCTTTATAGCTACCAGTTTTTGTAACATAACTT
Source organism: Dictyocaulus viviparus (assembly GCA_000816705.1). Taxonomy (NCBI): domain Eukaryota; kingdom Metazoa; phylum Nematoda; class Chromadorea; order Rhabditida; family Metastrongylidae; genus Dictyocaulus; species Dictyocaulus viviparus. The sequence continues at coordinate 108,661 of KN716359.1, forward strand.
TATTAACTATCACCGATACTGCTTTATGCATATTATTGCCTCACGAATTGAATGACTATATATGCAAATATAGAACAAAAGTCAACTATAATGTTTGCAACAAGGAACAGAAGGCACATAGTTGACTACGAGAGAATTACGACGTGCAGCACCTATTGTTTCAAAAGATTGGTAGCAAATAATCTCTTTCATTATTCCAAGCAATATGAAAGCTCTATTATCCTTTTAAAATGGCGATCTGTACACACAAAGCACGAAGGCCTGCATCAGAATCCTCCACGGAAGACTTCCTGATGCATGCTAAAAAAATTAGGCACGACGTCATCGGACTAACCGAAACAAGAAGAAACCAGCTATTAAGCGGTCTCGGTAGCGTAGGTTTACTACTTAATCCGAACTTTGTAATAACACCGATTGGTAAAAACAACCAACGGCCTGAATCAGACGTTTAAAATCGAAAAGTGGTTCAATATGTAGAGAATACACCCTAGAGTAATCTCTTATCACCTATACACCATATATCATTCGAAATCAACGAAAGGTGTACACATATCCTAATTATATTGAGTGCTTTCTCCGAGTCATCGTGTCGAAAGTTAGCGTATAAAAGGGCAAACGTACTGCTCTATAAAAGGTCACAATTATTTGGTCATTCCGATTTCCTTCTGGAATCGAACTTAGCTGAGGGATAGAAAGGGACAATGTTTGCACATATCGAAGTCTCCGCCTCCTCCCTATATAAGCAGGCAGGAAATATCTCCGTACTCTTCACTCATGACCTCTAAGAAATCTCCTTTACCATTACCATTACACTGATTGTCGTTATCTCATTATATCACAAGTCTCATACGATTTCCATGATTATCTCTATGTGTTGATTCATTACGAATTCTTCTTGATCTTTATATATCATTCTTCCCTTTTGTATCTGATTAATAATTGTTATCTGGCTGCATAATCACATCTTCATGAATCCTATTATGTATATCCTTGATTTATAGTTATTGTAATTTTGATGTAATATTTTATGTGTTGTTTAAATCAAGGTTTAATTACCCTAGTTTGAGGTTCGATTACACAAGTTCGAGGCGAGCAGTACAAAAGACCCGCGTGGCCAACTACTCACGGCGAGCGTTAGGATATTCACTGGTATTGCTAATATCCGCTAGCCAGTCAACACATTTGTTGAGTCGGCTAATCTTCTATCAATCCATATTCGTTCCAAAGCCACTGACACCACTACAATTTTGGCGCATTGGCCACTACACAATACCAGCTTTAACAATCTTAATCGTCTAGGCTTCTATTCCAGACTAGGATGGAGATGAAATCGAAGCATTCTATATAGAGTTGAAGAAGTTTTACAGAAAAGGCGACACATTGTTCAAAGTCATTGTTGACGATTTTAATGCTAAAATTGGCTGTAGAAAAACGCTTGAAGAACGTCACATTACGCCCAAGGACTTGGGAAGAATGAAGAGGGAGAGCGGCTACCAGAGTTCATCATGACGAACAAGATAATTCATAGTAGCTTACAAATTCAAAAGCATTTATCCCTACGATGGACGTAGGAACCTCTTAGCGTAAAGTACCAAAACGAATTAGATCACGTCACAGTAAACAAAGAGTTCTGACAAACGAATGTCGCAGTTTTCCTAAAGCTCTACACGGGATCAGTTACTATCGCCTCCTTTGTGGCAAATTCTTATTCACGCGCAAGAGACGTCTCCATCCTAAAATCCAACATGCCATCGGCAATTGTCGTCCAATCTGTATATTGTCTATCGTCTATAAATTTCAAACACGAGCTTTTTCTAACAGGATTCGTAGAATATTTGACGGATTTTCAAAAAACGAAATCCCTGAACTGAAGAAAATCAGGATTCACATAACTCTTTCATTAGCTTTTGGGAAAATGCCGTCATTAACAATATCGACGAGAAACATTGCTAGCTAATTAGAAACTTTTACGATAGCGCAAAAAGTAATGAAAGTTCAATGATTACTAAGAGACATTTGTCTGCAAAAACGCTTGAGCTCATATACCAGAGTGAACGACTAATGCCGAGCTGCAGGCAATTGCCAGCTAACGTCCGATTTACAAAACGCTGTAGAGAAGTGATTAAAGAAGATCTCAAAAAAAGAAAAGGAAAAGTAATGAATGAAGAAACCGAGACTGGAAAAAGTAATCGCAACGCCTGCCGTTTCTACGCAATTCATAAAACGAAGATGACGTCTCCATCCTGAAATCCGACGAGCCATCGGCCACTGTCCAATCTGCATATTGTCTGTCGTCTATAAACTTTAAACACGAGCCTTTTTCAACAGGATTCGTAGAATATTAGACCGCGGACAGCCATGTGAGCAAGCAGGGTTCCCAAAAGGGTTTAGTCCGATAGATAATGTTCATACAACCACAATACTTATTGAAATATCACGAAAGTACAAGAAACCGCTCTGTCTCACATTCATTGGTTTTAAGGAAGTTTTCAATTTTTGTCATAAAAAATAAATCTATAGTGAATCATAAACTAGAAGACCAAGAGGACTGCTCTCCGACGCGAGGACGAAACACTTACTTCTTACAAAAAAGTGATGGAGAAAATCATCTACGATTACTACTTGTACTTACTCATCTACCATTACTATCTCTTCGATAGCCACATACTCCACTTTCACGTAATAAGAGGAAAGACGACTATGTTGTTCCAAATGTTCTTCCTACCAAAATCCGACATGCTATTTCGTCGGTAAGAAATCGTACATCTTCCGGGCCAGACAGGATTAGACCAGAACATCAGAAGAATCTACTATTTCAAGAGTCTATAAGAAGAATCATCCAGTTCTCATCAAAACACTGACTCAACTCTTCTCAGCTACCTATTCGGATGCAAAGTTCCAAGTCAGTGAAATTAGCAGCGCCGTGTTGCTGAGCAAAAAGGGAGACATTCACGATATTGGTAAACAGGCCTAGTCTAGCTATAGTTTGTCGTCCGTACGTTACTTACACGAGTTATCCCAAACAGGATTGGCAGAAGATTAGACGAAGAACAACTAAGTGAGCAGAAGATAGGGTTTTGAAAAGGTTTAGCACGATGGACCACACAATCACAAGACCCATCATTGAAGTATCGCGAGAGTATAAGAAACCACTCTGTTTCATCGATCTTTAAAAAGTTATAGATTCGTCAGGAGAAAAGCGGTCATGTAAACGTTGACTTATCAAACGCTTCCGTCTTCATATATCTAAATTCTTCATAAGTCATTCAAGAAATTCACTACCAAAATTACCCCGTTCTATAAAGATATCATCATCATCATCAATACTAAAAAAGGGGTTCGACAAGGCGATACTATTTTGCCAAACCTGTTCACAGCCACTGTTGAGAGCATGCGACAATGGGAATAAGACGATATGGAGTGAGAATCGACTGTCAGCAACTTCACAACATTCACTTTGCTTCGATTATATCGTATTTATTATATCAAGCATGAAACAGAATACTGGAAAAATGTTAGCCGACTTCGACAATGTCTGTAGAGAAATTGTTCTCAGGCCGAATCCGAAGAAGATAATGTTTATGAAAAACACGTACGTTGCTGATGCCCCATTTACACTCAACGGAAAGAAAATGAAAGAATTCTCACGCTATGAAACGAGTTACTTGGGGAACATACAAGAGCATCGAGGAAATAGTGAGGAGGACAAGCTCCGATGGAATACTTGGAGCCTATTTTCTCGATGCGACGGTTCTTCCTTCATTAACATTTGATTCAGAAACTTGGACAGTACAAATGCAGGATAAACGTTTATTGAGCGCAATACAACACTCTATCGAAAGGGTGCTGCATGGCGTTTTCCGTATCACACATTGGATCCCATTCAACATCAGACGCACTGCCGGAAGACCACCAGCCCTATGGTCTCATTCGTTCACCAAGGTCTTGGAAAGGAAATGTGATGCTTAACGAATCACTTGAGCAAAAAGTATTCTTTGTACTACCCTTAAGTGCGATAGGGACAAATGGAAGTTTCACTGGTGCTCGCTCGACTTAGTCGATGATCAACGTGAATCCAAGCAATCCAGGTCTTCATTGAATTCTTGAATATATTATTGTCAGGCAACTCCAAAGATTTTCCTCCCAGTCAGTTCAATAATGCCACGATTTTTTGGAGTGTCTCGAAAGTTTTGGCAAATTTGTATCCTCCAATTTATATTCAATCATTACAAGCACATTTCTGAAGTCCTTGAAGTTCAGCAATCCTTGTTGATTTGAGACACTTCAAATGAAATTTAGCGATATCGTGATGAATGAATCATAATAAACAATATCAATCCCATGAATAAACGTGAACCAAGTTGTGATGCTCTTATGTTCGATATTCAACAAAGTTTATCGACGGTTTCAGCCACTTTGTGCAAAACAATAAAAGCTTATTATATGATGTCGAGGTTTACTGGAGGTCAAATAAGTAGGTTCTTAGCTTGCACTGCTTTCACAATACTTCTTTTGTTCACTTCTTACGTTCTTGTTCTATGATTAGGAACGCTAGTATCTATGTGCGGATTTGATACGGAATAATTGAGACAAAGCAATACTAGACGCGATATGATTACAATCTTCAACAACAGTGGCATCTGCAGCCTATTGCACTATATAAATCATAAGATTCAAAATCATCTCAACAGAATAGCCGTCGGGGAAATTCCGTGTGCAAATCGAAATGATCATTTCAAAGAAAAAAGAAATTTAATCCTACGCCCAATGAATAACATGTGACGAACAAAATGAGGAAAGGAAAATCAGAATGAAATAGATCTAACTTCAACGTTTTTGCCCATTTCCTCTGCAAACAGCTTGAGCACCGGAAGGTTGTTTGCAATGGCCGCTAAGTGAATAGCCGATAGACCGTCGCGATTTCGTGCCGAGATCGACATCTCTTTACGGCGCGCCAAGAGGCGGCACACATCGACACCTCAAATACGACTGTTTTGAATTTTGTTATATCTTCTAATTGGTTAGTAATGCAAATTTTAAGTGATAAGTAAAAATAGCTGGATTGGTAGAATTTTTTAACTGCTCAGAAAAACGACACACAACGATAAATGGCGATTAAAATTAGGTGATCACTAATTTCAGTTCCTCAAGAACGAAATTTGGTGAAAAATAAACAGATCACTAACTATGAATCAGTAAGTAAATAGAAAAAGTTGATTACATTGCGTCGTACCACAATTTCTTTCACACTTCGCCACCTCTGCTGAGTCAATTTTATATATTAAACAAGACCGATTAATCAACAATGTGCTACAAATTTTTATCGCTATAAATGACATGCAGGCAATTGTTGAGCAAAGAGTGAATGACGTTCTTCCAGAATAAGAAAAGATGATGATCGAAGAAGTTGGTGAGGTCGTTGTTGAGCTGCTTGTAGTATTTAGTTTTTTCCCCACAGATGCAACTTCAGAGCAATAGAAGTTAGTGTAATCCGATGGAGTAATATTCCATAGCAACTATTCGCGAAACCTATTCAGCTCCTATGGAGCCGACTGCATCATAAGCAATAGGCACTCTGTGTTTTTATAATGAAAAGCGGAGTATAGCTGATACGCCTCAGAGATTAACCACTATTTCCATATAATCCTACTGTTACATAGCATTATCTGCATTTCACTGCTTGAGTTTCACTCCTGTGAGTGGATCGTGAACAACGAAATTAGCTGGGAAGATTGTGTAAAAAAAATTTTGATGAAACAAAAATATGATGCTTTGGTCACAGTTGAGTTCTAACGCAAAAGCTCTGTCTTCGATAGATGCGACCTTTGGTCCAACTATAAAGCCAAAAGCCACCTTTTATTTTTTTGATGCCAAGCTTACTAATATTTATGAATGGCTGATGTTCGTTGTTAATCCGATGTTCCATTTTTATTCGCGATTCCGATGACACTCAACCATTAATCTTAATATATTTGTTACTTTGAAAATCTTTATAAATAAATGCTTTATTACCCATGTTTGAGGTTCATATGGTCGATGACTCCAATATCCGCAATGTTCTATCACTGATTCCAGCGATATAAATAAGGTATTTATTTGGGCTACACGATTGTAGTACCGTACCGTTGTGCAGCCAAACACATCCAAGTCGCCTAACTCAAATGGTGAGCGTTGGTGCTTCGGCAGAGTTTGAGTGTTGTTCCCAACTCGTAGTACTAACGTTAATTTGGTAATGAGTGATTAACTCAAATCATTGTATAGACCACGCTTGCATTCAATCATTTACAGAGCTGGGTTATTCTCTTTGCTTCACAGCTAGCACACACAGTGTCCGTAGGTTTCCTAATGACTAATTTCTTCATAGCGTTTGAGTAATGAAGACGCCTACCTACTATATATTTAAACATAAAATGTAATGCTTCTTTCATGCTGTCCGCTCGTCGACTTTATATTCAAACATTACATTTTGACTTGCTAACATTATTTAGGTATAAAGTTATGATATTACATGACGTTTAAATTATATAAATGGCATAAGCGCATAAGGGATAAACGACGGACATTAGCTGTACGCATCACCGGAAAACTAACGATGATCAGATTTCTCACGAAGCTTGAAACAGGCTATTCCTGGTAAAAAAAACAGCTCGGGAACTTCCTAGAGCAGAAAAAAATACCCCTGTGTGCGATAGGCAGAAACGAAAGTTTCAGTGGCGCTTGCTTGACTCTATTGGTAATCAACGACATTATTGTTTAGAATATTTTAACTGATTAAGGGTACTATATTTGTGATTGGAACATCTTTTAAGCTTCATTTAAGTGAGAAGAATTTGCTAGAATTGGATAGAAAAAGAAAGGACATTTTAAGAAACCGAATAAATGATGGTTAGGTTTGTATCATTTCAATTTGAATAAAGCGGTATTTTAATAAGTGCATCGAGCTAAGACGACTTCACCTTGTGCAAATGGCACTCCAACAGCACACATCAGAGGAGTGAGACCAGTCGCATCCTTTGCATCAACTGGAAGACCCAAAGACGGCGAATCTACAAAAAATTAAATCGTATGAACAATGGAAATTGTTCTATTAAAATGCATGCTTACATAATCGACTGTGAGCCGTAGATTAGTGCACAGCTTTACGTAGAAGCGTAAAGCATATTATAAATTTTGTGAACTATGATTACTAGAAATTTTACGTTCATAAAACAATGAACACAGTAGTAATTGGTCGAAACGTTGACTTTTATTTAAGAAGTTGAATACCAATTCAAAAAGAAAAATGTCATTTGAAGCTGTTCAAAAAAGAATTGTAGTTTTCCTAAAATGGAATCTAGGAGTACGTTTCGGAATGTTTTGCCAAACCTAAGATCAGTCTGACACTCTCTACACTAGCTTTCGAAGCAGCATAATGCAAAGGACCTCGACCTCGCTTATCCTGTGCCATACCGAATACATCATCAGTAGGGCAGACAGCGTCGATGAACATCTAAAACAGTGTCGTCTAAAACATCTGAAACATCTGAGCAGCAAATAAGCATTCACTCGTTTCTAGAATAGCCATCGTGAAAAGTTTGTGTTATATGTATAAATCACTTTCCATTAATAATCACTTTATACCTCATGAACCTATCAAATCTAGTTTTGTACGGTTTCAACTAAGGTGACCTGAAGAATCTTGCCATTCCCAGATGCTGCAATGTGAATCGGTGTAACTCCTTCCTTATCGGAGACTAGAAATGGTGCTAAGCCATGTGGTGATTTACCACTTTGTAAATAAAACCGAACAACCTAAAAGTATGTAGGGTAAACAACGGCTATTTAAGCCTCAAGCTTTTTGTTTAATATTATCAAGATAATATTCTTGTTAATATGATGGATAAAAGTTTTATAAAACTTTAATAGCAAGTCGATAAAGTCTACAGAAATCAATAGTTAAAGAAAAGAAAAGAAATAAGAAGGCAAAAAAGGAAAGAAATTAGAAGAAATTGAGATTCAAATTCTATTCGAGGGAAAGAGTAGAAATTAAGATCTGTCAAATGATGGCAGACGGAATGTTACTTGTTTCCGGACAACACGTTTTATTGCGTGTCTTAATTGTTTGAGAGTACACTGCACTTTTTTTGACTCGCAATTTAGTAAAGCTATTCATTTATGTTCACAGCAAGCTTTCACGTAAAGAAAGCCAAGTCGAATGGTGGTTATATGAAGAGTACTAGTAGAATAGCTGAAATCAAAGTGAAAACCGATTTTTTCCATCAACACTATCTATTACATCAATGAATTTTACATTTTGGTCTTTCCCATCACATATATAAAGATATATATGAAGTATATAG
>KN716359.1:169833-188660 GCA_000816705.1 Dictyocaulus viviparus
AGAAGTCTGGGGAAGATATCTGGCACTGACTTGGTGAGGAGTGGTCAACTCAATTCATGTATAGCCCAGGCACGCATTCAACTACCTCCACGACATCACGTTGAACATGAATGCGGGGGCGCATCCCACCACAAGGGATTGATCAACGAAAACAATTATTATTATTATTATCAGTGCAATACATCACTGCTTTCCTGTTTGTACATCCGATGCTGATTGTATAGTTCCACCTTTATAGTAGGTCAAGCTATTCTGTCATATAGATGACAATTTCCACCACCCAACCTCGAACATTAGACAAGACTATAATTATCGCCAAGTAGATGTCAGATCTGGTGTGCTACTAATTTTACTGATGATGTTTTCGTTCTATGATAGATCAAAATTATACTTATTTCCAGTGAATATGTAACTAGTAAAACTGGCCCGTCAAAATGATCGATCTGGTAATCAATATTGGCGATACCCCCAATTACGCTTATGCCTGTGCATCACGAACTCGAACACCATATATTTCTCATTGTGATTTCTTTTTCCATTATTTATGATACATTACAGTGGTTTTGGAGGAGCAGTGGTAGAGGTCTCACAGTGATACGCAGGTCCAATCAAGCTCGCGGTCGCCTCTCCGGCCCACCAAGCACATCATTCCTCCGGGTAGGTAAATTGATACCAGGGAAATCTGGGTAGTTCAAACAGTATTGACAAGTCACTGTACAGAATAGGCTCGCTTTCAACCACCTGCACTATATCACCTTTAACACGAATGTGTATGTGCTTCCTGCAATAGCGTTTAATCTTGCCTTACCTTATCTTACAGTCGTCTTGGGATATGACTATCTATTGTCTACATATTTTTCTTGTAATATACTCAAAAATAAAATGTACGGCTTTGGTGATAAATCTCTCCTTCTTCCGCGCACAGTCGACTTCATTGTATTTTGCCGAGGTAATTAAATGGATAGTTTAGTTCATATCCATGTCAAATCAGTCCTTCTTATTTTCCCATGTGATGTTTACACCAATTCATCATCTTCAAAGCGATGAAATACGTACTTGAGTCTACCACGTCTACCCTTCCACCACTTCACCACCTATTTGACGAACGTACACGAAATCTTCAAAGATGCAGAACTATATAAATGCTAATGGCTCATTAGTTTCTTTGTCTTAATCAATATGTATTGCTAAACTTGATGCAGTGAAATAAAGTTTTTTTGTGATTATGGACCTATGTGTTTACCAGCACCCTAGATCCTACTTTCTACTAGCTCGGCCTTTATATCGATTGAATTTTGCTATTAAGTCTTCGATATTACCCCTTTACTCCTTTCTCTAGTGTTTCTGCAGGTAGCCAGATCACAATTCGGTTGCATTAATTTTTCTATAGTTTACCATTCACCTTTCAATTAAGATGGTTAGTTTTTTGTCTATGAATTTGTTATAAGAAAATGCTCAAAAGACTGTGACTGACTGATGTTTTATTAAAGGCACAATAGGACACAATACAACCCAAACAGGCTAACGTTTCCTGTTTTTTTTTTTTTTAACGGACTTCTTCAGACCCTACAAAGCATGTCAATTGCGACCCATTCAATCAGACATCATCGTAATCCGTGAAAAAAAAATCCTTTACTTAAAGTTTAAACACCCAATCAAACACACACCTTATCTCAAATACTATTTTAAAAATATGAATTGGATGCAACCTCTTTTATGGCACTTTGAAGACTGGTCTGGTAGAGTTAAAGTTATAACATTAACCTTACTTATATAAGCCAAAATCATGCATGACGACAAGACACTGATCTTTTAAATGAACAGCGGCTTTAAACCGTCAAAAGCAATAAAATAGATACACTTTTTATTGCATCTAGGTTAAAGCTTGGCGACATAATCTTCCCAGAGACTAAATAGGTTCAAATCAACATCCATCTCGCCCTACCAAAAATTCCCATAAATCTGGCAAAATATATTTCTAGTCTAATATCTTAATATCTGGCTAGCTTCATCAAAACACCGCAGAAATACTGTCTCCCATCCGAAATGGGACTAACCGCCTGACGGAATCATTAATTACAATGTTATCATAAAAATTTATATTCGTTTCTCTAGCAGATTCATTTCTTTCGCAGTGTTCTTTTTCATCACTTCTTCAGGAAAACCACTATTTACCGCCATAGCATGTGTTCAAGCATTGAGCTATGTTGAGTCCTATGGCTGAGAAGCAGCAATTGTCGTACATAGATATGTTTTTAGATTCATAGTTTACGATTCGAAAGACACTTAACAGTTTCAAAATCCAAACCATAAAAGATTTGACCTCAAATGTTGATTAATGGATATATTATACGGCGACTAAACTAACACTAAGACATACTCTGCTCTGACTCTTCATTTGTAGTCAATTCTAGTGGAACTGTGATAAATGCCGTGAGAATAATGTTCAGAAGAGAGTATAATATTCGGATGGTAGGTTGCGCTGAAAAATAAGGTAGCCCTAGGTAGCAAACCAAATGCAATTCGGTCGCTGTGTTCACGCAATGAATTGCGATTGATCAGTGGGCCAACAGAGCGCAGAGGTTGGCGCGAAAGCAGTCGATAGTGAATAGAAGAGAACTGCACGAGTAGCGAAAGAGCGTTACATTTCACATCAGCAGGATAGTAGGACAGTTAGAGACTCAGACACTGAAAGGGCGGGTGCCTGACAGGCCGCTCATATAACACCAAGGAGCTCGTGAAGGCACTGTTTCCAGCATCGTTTCTTTGTTTCTGGTTTCACTTTCCGATTGAATGTTTACGTAATCACGTTCATCAGCACCAGTAGTCGAGATCAGCAGATTTCAATTTATTAGGAATTACTTTTGTGCTGTGTATCTCACCGAACAATTGGAGAACCACGTTGACTCGTAACGAGTTGTTCTAACACTTTGCTACAGTTATCATTGACGTTGAAGATTTTAGTATTCCAATTATTAAGTGGATTTCATCATGAGGATGGTTCTAATCGCAGTATCCTATATTTAGTATTAATCAGTCAATGTTTGTTACTCTTTAAATTCTTAAAAAATTATTGTATTTGGAGGAAATATCTTTCGGAGGTGTCATTTACCAGTATTCATTTTGGCTCATCATTCAAATAACTTTCTAGGATCTCCTTGACACTTGGAAAACCCGTCTGCTTTTACTGGGAGTGCCAGTTGTGCATGTTCTTGCACCCAACGAACTTCTTGCGATATTGCAATTTTATGCTCGACAACCCTCAAGAAGGTACGTTTTCCGGTGAGATTTGGTAATTTCCAAGTAGTAAGTGTAGTTGTTTTATTGTAATGATTAGAGTACACTGCTATTTGTGTGGATCTCTCAGTGTTCCTATAAACGCACATTTTCTGGGTATCATGAGATTTTCAATTTTTTTTTGCAAAGGGTATTCTCGTGTTAGTAATGTTGTCTGCCATTAATTCTCGGGAGATCTATCGCATTCCTTGGTTTTATAAAAATTTAATAAGGTGGGGTTTGAATCATTCGGAAACCGCATTGACAGCATTCGGTTGGTTTATGCTTGGCGATCTTACCACTGAAGGTAGTATGAAGATTTATAGCATTTTATATCCCCATCACTGATGCTCCTTTAACAAACTAACTTTAGGAAGGTTGTCAAGGAAAAGAAAGAAACTGAAGACAAGCGATTTCTTAGCGTTGTTCCATCCAGGAGCTGTTGTCCATTACATCGATATCGTATGCAATTTGAATCACGGCAAGTCATTGCCTTACGAAATCTTCAAAGATTCTAGTGTTTATCGTAAGTCATTTTGCTTGCTTGATTTTCTACGCTCAAAATATGGTCCTATAGTTAATCTGTTAGAGCTTTTTCAGTCGAACCTAACGTAGTGTATAATGGCTCTGAACGTCAATCGTGCAGTAACCGATCCTTTTTATCGTTACAAAATGCCAAAGTTACTCGCAAAGGTAGGTTATGCAGATTTTAACAGAGTCACTCTCATAATAATTAGCAAAGCAGTGTTTCAAAATAATCAACAAATCAGTGGTGCATGTCACAACGAGGTGTCGCAGGGATATGTAGGCGTATCGGATTTGCGGTCGACCCGCTAACCTACAAAGCTTGCCATTCATGTGGGGCCGGCGAACTGGTACTAGAGAAATCTGGATCAGATAAATAGCACTGGTTTGGTAAGGAGTGGTCAACTGGACTCATTGTAGAACAGGATTCCATTCAATCACCTCCATGATATCATGTTGATCATGAAGGTCTATGCGCATAGCGTAATAGGATTGATTAGCGTTGAGGGTTATATAGCTTAATAATCAATATTACGTATTACGAACTGATTATGTGGTTAGGACCAAGTACTTGGTGGAGTAAATTGTTTATAAGACATAATCTTTTAAATTTTTATGTTATAGGTGGAAGGCAAAGGCAATGGCATCAAAACTGTTGTGGCGAATATGTCTGACATAGCTAAGTCACTTGAGCGCCCTCCTATGTGTCAGTACATTTTTTTGTAATGATTAACCCGTGTATGTCGGTTGATTTACATTTTCCAGACCCGACAAAGTATTTCGGCTGTGAGTTAGGTGCACAAACTAATTATGACGCAAGAAATGAGCGTTATATCGTTAATGGTGAACACGACGCTGCAAAGTTGCAAGATATCTTGGATGGGTTTATCAGGAAGTTCGTCCTCTGCCCGGCCTGTGAGAATCCAGAAACAGCTCTGGTAAAATTCCCTTTTCGCTTTATATCGTACAGATTTAAGTAAAGTGGTATTCACTAAATTTTTTCACTGTTTCTAGTCGGTGCGACGCAACCAGATCCACAGCAAGTGCAAAGCTTGCGGTCATGCGTTTATCATCGATAGCCGTCATAAGTTGTCTACATACATCCTCAAAAATCCTCCCAAAATAGAGGTTGACTTAAGTACGTTTTTCATATTTTGAAATGTTTATCTAGTTGTTGACTATATGGTTAGGGAATAATGGTTTTTTCATCGCCAAGTGTTTAGTGAGCACTACAAGCACTTTTGCAATTATCGATTTTTCTTCAGCTAAAGACAAACAGCAGAATGGGAATGGATATGTTAAGGAGGATGATTTAGCAGTCGATACAAATGGGGATAGGGTAAGGTCCAATACGTTTTTTATTTTTTATAAAATTTAGAGCTAGCCAACATCCTACATGACTAATTCGGTTTTTGAAGTTGGTATGTTCCCCAGCTTCTACTTTTCTGATTTATAAATTATGTTTGTCTTTCTATTCAATGTATTTTTAGAACAGTTCTAACGACGACGATAATGACGATTGGGCACCCGACGAAGAGGAAATGACAAATACTAAACTTGCAGCAGGCATAGGGAAACTAGTATTGGACAAAGACTTGGACAGAAGTATTGAAGAACGACTAGATATGCTTCACCGCTTTTTTATCGAAGCCAAAAATAAAGGAACAATTGGAGATGGGAAGGTTAGGCATTTTAATGAATTTGAACAAATGTTGATGTTCTACTACGTTCTTAGATCATTACACTGTTGAGGCGTTGGTTGATGAAGCTGAGCGTCTCGAGCTAAAACAGAAAGCACCACTTCTTCTGGCCGATGTTCTTCTCGACCAAGATATAATTAAAGACGGACTGGCACAGTTGAAAAGCAATAGAAAAGTTTTGCTAAGATTCACACTCGGTGACAAAAAAGTATCGTTTAGTGTGTTCCATTACCTGAGAATCTCGGTTATCCCTTGTTTCATTGCAGGCGCAACGCTATCTTCTGGGTGGGATAGAGCAACTAATAATGAAGCATGAAGCAGTTTTACTGCCGAAAGCCGCACATATAATTAAGGGCCTCTATGATAACGACATTTGCGAGGAAGAGGCTATTCTTGCGTGGGGAGACAAGGTAGAAATCGAGAGATCTTATGTGTGTAGAACTAGTGTTAAATGTTTCAATGAAAAGAAGCCTGAGTTGCAACAGTAGCTAGGTTGCATCGAAGGACTTAAATCTATACATATATTTTATTTCATTCAAGATAATGACTTTCTATAGCAGAACTCATATTTAGCCCTCATCGAAATACGTGACGAAAACGCAATCTAAGAAAATTATCCAGAAGTGTGATGCTGTCTTGACCTGGCTCAGAGAGGCAGAAGAGGAAGATGATGATGAAGCGTCTGACGACGAGATTGACGTATGTCCTCTGAGATCTCATTTTAGTGCTATAGCATTTTAGATTACTTTTTATAGTTCGATGATCGTAATCAGAAGACAAGTGTTTATGCCGAAAAAGCGAAGGCTGAAGCTGCAAAAGCGGCTGAGATTAAAGTACAAGGCGAGGATGGAACGGAGATCGACATCGACGATATTTAGACATTATGAATCTGGTGTCAATAATCGTGTAAAATACACAAGTATTGCTTGTTTATGTTTGGCTCGTTTCTATGTACAACAAACTTGTCTTTTCACCTGTTCGGATGGAGATGTTCTGCTTTTTGTAGGAAGTAGATTCAACCAAATCGCTATTTTTCGTACTTTATAATGTATTCGCCCCTTTTCCAGTTGATGGTGTTTCCGAAAACTGTATCGTCTCACATACATGTATAATTTTGTTTGAGTATCTTCAGTCGAGCCGCAGTATTGTGCCCATGAATGAAACGTTCTTGTAGTTTTCATACTGTGCATGTTTTTTTTTCGATTATCGATTAGATACGTGAGATTTTAGGAGTCGCTTAGTGGGTTTAAACTGAAGTGTGCAAAGATGAGCACTTGCATAGAACACACGTGGATTATAATAGGCTGAAATCGTCCTTTGTTATGCGATCACTTCTGAATTTGTAGTGTATTGCCGTTACACTGTAGAGGCATAACGTTACTACTTTTTGGGCATAGGGAGGTGAATATTTATCGAAATGACAATGTGGGACATGGATGATTGCAGTAATTACCAATTTTTATTGCTTCGAAGCTGTATTGTTCTTGATGTTTCTTTTTTTTTTTTTGTTCACTTGTATTTCTTAATTCTGATTCGTCTGGATGTTAAAGGAGGATTCACAAGGCACCGTGAATTCTTAGGTCCTTTGCACTGTAGATGTTTCGTATACTGGTTATCTGTATCCATGTAGATCGTCGAAAGACTGAAATGCGCGAGTAAAATGTCCATTTATTTCCACAACAAGATTGCTCATAACATATACACCACGTGCACTCCACGTAATCATCGTTAGTTTGCCTACGGATTCGTCTCTACTTTCTGATTGTTGACGTTGAATTACTGGCAGTTATTTTATCTGCTTTCTTTCAAGTTTCTCTGGCATAACTTGAGACAGGGAGAAACGTGTGTTTGTTTCGGGAATTCGTTGATCTCTTAACTACATGCCCTATACTCTTATGTATTTAAAATTGCTCATTAACTTATGCTATTCTTAAGGGCGATGCTGCTCAGCATATTGGCTTTACTACCTAGATACACATTGAGCCGCACTGTAGCCGTTTTCCATGAATATTGGTTTTCTACGATTTAACTGATGACTAATTCCTAAACTTCCTCATACTCCGCCAACTTTTACTCTCTTCATCTGGTTCTATTCTATTCTTTTGTATAATGAAGGAATCACCAGAGGCGAGGTGACCAGCTGCTCGTTAATTCACACTTCAACATCATCTATTTCCAGTTTTCGTATGGCGTTCTCAATATTCGTGATCGAACCTGTTACATCTTTCGTTTCACTTCAAACAATGATTTGGTTTTAGAATCGTAAAATTTTTATACTAATGTTGTATAACTCAATGTATGATGTGGGAAGTGTATTTACGAGTCATAATCAGCATGTAAGTAATTAATGCTTTGACTACCGCTTCGGTCCTAACAAAAATAAGGGTTCTTTTCGAGATCAATAAAGGCGAGACGGAGTGTTTTTCGTACTTTCGCAGTATTTTGATGAGTTTCGTAATTGCTCTTCGCCTAATATCCTGTTTCTCCTCTTAGTCGTGTGAGAAGCTTAAGAACGGCAGGCAACATGGATTGGGCGATAGTTGTCAGTGTTGCTGCAACACGTTTCAGTTAGCTCCTAAAAGACTTAAAGCTTTGCCTTATGATAGATAACGTAGAATTGCGAGTTAGTGAAGTGTCAAGGACAGGAAGTAGATACTCTAGATGTTGTTCATCAATAATATTTAGTACAAATGCTGTACAGCCGCTTGCCAACAGAATAGCACTCTGAATTTCGGGAAGAGGACTTTCGGATTAACTTTTCTATCTTCATATGGAAGTGGTTACGTGTCGCTGTTAAAAATATTCGAATAGGAATCATGGACAATTTTCTCTAGTATTTTCCCAGATGTAGCAGATGTTCGAGCTATGTGGCGAAGATGGTTATGTTGGTCTTATGATTGTTTGAGTATTTTTGCATCTCAAGTCGTCTTCCTAGCTTCAGCTGCTCGATTCGTGACTGCTACTTTCTTTTGGAAGCCTCTCGTTATCGTTTCTTCGTAGTCTTTTTAACAGGTGCCTGAAAATCTGGGCATAATTCGTGTTTGTCTATGTCGCCATATGAGCTAGAAATTTCCTGTTATCTGTAGACTTGGTAACTCTTTTACTTCCATGCTAATACTGAATTATGTTGTCGTATTCCTACTTGATGGTATCAGCTATAAAGCGGTATAAATCTTGGTTTATATTGGTCTCGGGGTTTTATTTTTTGTAATTGCATTTACCTCTCTTTTATGAGTGAAAAAAAGACCTGACGTGAAGTTCGAATTCGAGCTGATACAGAACTATGGTACACAAGCTACATCCGTTTTGTATTTCTTATGACGTGCTTTATTTAATCATGGTACTTCCTATTAGGAGGTTTTTAGCGTTAATTTCGTCAAGGATTGCCCAGTGAATTCTGTAATTTCTTTCTGTACAAGCTCTTCAAACCTTGTAGCATATTGTAGCCTTAATTCTCCTAGTAGTCTCTTGTTGGAGCGTAGGCAACGCGAATTATCAAGACTAGTTTTGAGTCACGTCTTTTCAACCTTAAAAGTGTGGATGGTGTATATAGTTTTTATGATAAAGAATGTACATGGGCAATTAGGAGTTAAGGAATGCACTGACAACTCTGTTGTCATTGTTTGTAAAGACCATATTTAGGACGTTCTTAAGTGATTAAGACACCGAAAAGCATGTGTTGGAGGCATTTTGATTTCAGAAATAGTAAGGTGTGTTACATGTAAGAGCACAATATAAGCGTAATACGTGGTTAGTGCTTGGTTTCTGCTGAGCGTTATGTTTGGTACCAAAAAATTTATTGGAGTATAAAGGCAAAAACTAGAACATAATTTAGCCGTTATTGTTACTGAAGCAGTGAATGATGAAATTTTAACCGGTACTAGAATTCCATTTTCAGTATATTCGATAGAAAATTATATGCGTTTTCATTCCTTCTCTTTTTGTCATAAGTGCGTAGAGCTATATGTTACTGAAATATATATATATATATATAAAGTTTTTGTAACGATACCTCTTATTTGCAATTCGGAATCAGGTGGTCAGGAGAATTTTCGCGTAATTTGCTGACATGGAATAATTGAATAATAACAAGAATAAGACACGTTCTGCGAATCTCAATATGCATGTTGATTCCATTTGTGGGTTGCTGACCTGCTACATATTACTTTTCTTTGAGGTTGTATAGTGATGGAATCACAGCTTATTGATGAAAAGCCGGTTTTCAGCCTATTCAAATGTACTTTGTGCTAATCAGTTAATGTTTTCGAGTAGATGTGCAGAATGGGCTATCAATATACATCATTGTCTTATAACGTATCAAAATAATGCATTAACAAATTACATGAATGAGTGTTACAATGTGACTTCAAGAATTTTCTTCCATTGTCGTATTTTGTGTAATTATTTGTATAGTGTAGGATTCATGCTATTACAGATATCGGGAATTCTATTTGATTCAACAATCGAACATTTGGCTAAGGAGTGCTGTTAATGGGAACTCGCCGTGTCTCATCACCTAACGGTGATTTTACACTTTTCTTTACTATGCAGAGCCCTTTCTCAAACTTCTATCCATGTCTATTTGAACAAACGGCTATAGATGGATCAAGGAGGCAATTTACATGTGTTGAACAATTTTATATGTACGTTCCACTTTTTGATTATTATGTAAAAATGGATAAGACTTAAATTGGTTGTCATGTAAGCAAACTGTGTGAGTCGAAAATGTTCCCGCAAAAGTGTCATTGACCTAATATTATCAGGTTGCATAAGTTCGGATTTGTTCTTTTCTAATCTTATTTAATGTTTTCACTAATTTTTGTTCAATAAAAATTCACAATTTCCAACTTTTACGAAAAATTTGAATTATAAGGAATTAATTATATTTTATGACAATTATCTCGCTTTTATTTACTATATCAAAACGCATTTGGCTGATGTAGGTTTGTTACACTCTCTTGTTATGTGTGTTAGTACGTAAGGTTTTTTCTTAATAGGTTTCCCTTGTTCCATCCTTCAATCAGATTTTAGTTTGTTGCGTCCATCTTATTTGGAACATGATTTTTTCAGAAAGTTGTGTTTTGAACTTTTGAATACTGCAACTACATATTTTTCGTACTGATTTTTTTGGTTGTCTTTATTTCTGAGGAATTACTTTACAAAATCTTAAAAGGTATAGCGCACAAGTAGGATTGGCAAATCAAATCATTTATAAGGCTGAAAAATTTTCAATTGCCTAGCTCACATTTCTAGTGCAATTAAGCAATTTAGGGCAATGCACCTTTTGATGGCTCGGGCTCGGTAGCCGTATGGTTTATCCTATCCTGGGGTGACGTGCCTCAAACGTGAATAGATAAACCTTTATAAAATACAAAGAAAACTAACACAATAATATATATGTGAGGGTTGTGGAGAGTCGGCAAAATGGAAAGCCGTTAAGTGGTATTTGTCAAGACAATATTCTGAGCGCTATTGATGAATGCGACCATAGTTTTACCTTTTAAGGAGTGGCAAGATTCGGCTACATAGAATCTTCGCGATTTTTCAAGTATCAACAAAATATTGGTGGCGAAAAAATATTGAACTTCATATTTTATTATGGAAGGAGTTGTAAATCTGATCTAATAGTAAACTTAAGAAGTAGGAACTTCAAGTAATAAACTTCTATGACGTTAGTGATATCTATTATCGCAGATTACCTATCCACCTATCTGACCCAGACCATTAGTTTGACGATGAAACACAAGTATCATTAGGTTATGGTCACATATCGTTTAACGCATACTTTCAGTTAAAAATTAGTGTGTCATGACCTTTCTTTTAAGATTTCCAGTAGCTTACACTAGTTGAGCTGTTTGCATTGATTCACACAGTATTTTGTTAGAAATAAACTCGAGGGTCATGGGAAACAAGTGTTTTGGATGTCTGTTTTAAGCATTGTAGGAAAAATAATGTTTAGGAATTTCAGGTATAGTAAAGCGTTGTCTGCTAATGATAAAAATGCTGCGGAACGAATTATGTCGGAGCGTGGCCCGAAACAAATGAAACGAATTGGTATGGAAATAGTGGGATTTAGTCGTGAACGGTGAGAAATTTCAGCTCCACATCGTTTAGCCATCGAGCTGTCACCAACTGGATTGCATTTATACCTCTTTAAAATTGTGTTTGAATATCGTGTTGCTGTCCAATATCTTTTGTCAATTCATTGACGGTGCATGAAATAACTTTGATTATTGCTATTACTATTCAGGTATCCATGCGTATGACTTTTATAAGTTGGAATCGTTTTAAAGTTTTTTCCTGTGCTTATATTGATTATACAGCTATGGCTTTATATTTTCAGGTGGGACATGATAAGTTCAAATGTTATGACATCTGCACTCGAAGCAAAATTCACACAGAATTCTGAGCTACGTCATTTGTTGTTTCTAACGCATGGTTCACGTCTCGTTGAATGCTCGCCTTATGATTTAATTTGGGGAATTGGTAAGCGTTTTGTAGATTACAATGATTCTTTGTTGTATCGTTCGTTTTCTCGTATTTATTTTGGTTTCTAAGAGTTGTTTTTATTACTGCTCTGATTTTAACAACATGTGAATACAGAAGGATCTGTGCCCGTATGGTAAGCTCAGGTCTCTCGATCGATAGCCCCGATGCTGTGAATCCTTCAAAATGGCGTGGGAAGAATCGATTGGGTTGCCTTATGGATGCAGTACGTGAGAGGCTGTGGGGAATGGATGATTACAAGTTCGTAATTTTTTGATTAAACCGAATTTGATTTCTGTATGTTGTGTGTCAAACATTGCCTTTAATTCAAACTACTCTTCATTCCTTTTTTTCAATAAGTTAATTTGTCCTATTCGTTTTCAGTATTTCATGCAGTGCTCTGAATGTTGTCCAATTCACGAACGCGTATTTTCAAATTCTCATTTGATATGTTTTAGGGCCCAACGTGATGAAGTAGAAAGTCAAATGAACTTATACCCAGGATATGCGGATTTATATTTCTCTTCTACAATTCCGAGGTTAACGTTCTTTTTTAATGATTCCTAGCAGGTATTTCAGTAGCAAATAAGTTGAGATGTTGAAGCTTTTTTGATGTCAGTGATGTTTGACTAATAACATACATGTCAGCCTGAAAAGTTTGCTTAGTATAATTGATACATACTGAGTCCAATTATTGCGTCAGTTTGCACAATTTGGAAAGTAATTGAACAACTTTAGTATTTGTATCCTAAGATTCGAAGCTTGGATTTTTCATGTTGTCTACTATAAATGGCCTCTATTATAAGTTAATAATGTTGAATAAGTAGAAGTATACTTGCCATATATTACTATGCTTACTTAAGGAAGGTATTTTTTACAGATCTCAATTCAACTGTGATAACAATAGCTTCACAAACGGTGAGCTCCACGAATGTCAAGGAGTCAGTGTGAATCAAAGTGTTGAGGATTGTATTCGTGCCAAAAGGAGTGCTCAAGCTGAAGAAGATTTGATTGAAGCGGTATGCGTAGAAAAGTGGCGGCGTAGTGGTCATGATGACGTTAGCAAAGGAAAACTTAATTGGTAATGACTGTTCTCACTGTGAAATTCGTGGTAGTTAAACATAATTTTTCAGTGAGAATAAACTTTCGGGAGATTATCTACAATCAGGAGAAATAGAGGACAATGATATGACTCTAAATTCTTTGTTAACTCGTGGAAGTGTATCAGGATATATTGCTACTGGTAGTGGTAAAAACATCGCAACATCTCAGCGAGAAATGAAAACTCCCGAAATTCTATTGAATGTAATCGATCCCACGATACAAGAAATACTGCTGCCAGAAGAAAAACAGTTTCTTAATGAGGATATTTCAAATCAAGTGAATTCTCATGAAGTAAAGACGTTTATTGAGCCTTTTAACAATGAAGAATCAGATGGGAAATTAGTGGCTCCTTCATTGGAATCTACATCTGTAAAGACTTTCACAGATAAAGATTGTTTAGAATCTAAGATAAGGAAAAAGTTAACGGCACGAAGAGCAACTAAAGAAGAAGAAGTAAGTGAAGCAACTTTGTTTATAAGTTCCAGCCGTGCCCTACTAATCAAAGTTGTCTCATCTTATGTTATTTTCCAATCTTATGTAATCTTTAAAGGCAGTCTGGGACTATGAATTTTTTCAGATCCATAAATCTCCTAAGAGAAAACGAAGAAGGCGTGACGATAGCCGGAGCAGAAGTCGGTCAAGGTCGAGAAAGAGGAAATCTAGGTCTAGGTCTAAGTTAATGAAGAGCGAATGCAAAAAAGCTAAGCATACTCGAAGCGGGATTCCTCGAAAAAGTTTGGTTGAAATGGATCATAAGAAAGGTGTTTTGCGAAAACTTTGCAGATATCTGTGGTATTGGGAATGTTGATCAGAACAAAAGCAATTCCAGGTGCTCATAGAAGTGAAAACAATCATCGTGAACACAGAGAGCGTAGCGAAAGAAAATTTCTCTCGGAGAGTAAACAAAAGTGTAGGACTGATTGTTCTAAAACGAAGGGTGCCAATTTTAGTATTGCTTTACCAATGGTGTTGAAGTTCAGATGACTGTTGTTTTCCCAATATAATACATTTTAGAGCATAAAACTCGCGTGGAAAAGAAGTCGGAGGATAAAAGAAACACTGAAAAGGGTGGAAGAAACATGGCTTTAAAGGAAATAAAAAGTGGTGCTCACGGTGTGTACAGATCAGTTTTTCTACAGATTTACATAGGAAATTGAGTTTTCTAGGCGTCACTGTATTATCTATTCCGTCTACTAGAGAAGACAGCGAATCAACAATTACTCCGTCAAAAACTGACAAAGTATGATAACGAGTTTTCTTCCTTTTTTCATGTTAAGAGATGGGTTTTTTTTTTGTAAACTGTACCCATGAATGTTAATATGAGGTTACCATATTATTAATATAAATGATCGCAAATTGTTCTCATTTTCTTTTGTATTAATTTGTCGTTCCATTTTCTTCCATTTATTTCAGACCACACTTCGACATTATTTGGCTTTCAGCACTGTTACCATTAGCAGATAGCAACGTATACCTGAAACACAATATTATAATGTTATTGATTCATTCACAGTGCTGAGAATATATAGTGGTCATCTTGAACCGTTCTTGAACATAAGTATCAAAATCATGTTTAAAAAGTACCATATTAGTTAACGCAAAATAGCGTCTGCTTATAAGCGTTTGCCAATCTTGAAAGGAAATTTATGGGACCATGACAGATAGAAAAAGTGGTCGCTCATAATAACTTGTAGTCATATCACAGCGGTAAGTGCTGCATCTTTACGTTGATTATCCAAAACGTACGCAGATCGAATATTGTTGAAGAAACTTTCATTGTCTCAAACTTAAGCAAAAACGAGTTACAGTAACACTCTGACATGACATTTTGTAATTTTTTTAAAATTTCTTATTGGAAGTGTAGATAGCGACAGGTGTAGGGATGTGGTTTATCGGTCATATGGGCTTTCAGCAACGGCAGTATCTTTAAAGTAATGCAATTTTTTAACAATAATTTTAAAAGCGCATCACACATAAGAGGTAACTTTGTTTTCGCAAGAATACTGTAACAGAGGTGAAAGTGAGATGATTTCTTGTGTTAATTTTCTATGAGGCTCATGTTCTACGTCATGAGATACTGAGAAAAAATTGTTGAGCTCATAACGAAAGAGTGGGATAATTAGAATGAAGTGTATATAAATGGAGCGAGATGCAACTTGTACAAAAAGGATGTCAGGACCTCCTTACTATCACTGCTTCAGTATGAGTTGTTTGAGTATGTAACTAGAACTTCTGTGAGAACGCAACGATTTCCCTTAGCGCTTTATTCTGTATAACTTAGAAATTACTTCTTATATTGCTTTCAGATGAACAGCCTCCTCAATAGGATGAAGAAAAGGCTTCTATTACTATCAGAACAAGCTAGATGACTGAAATTATCGATTGGTTTCATCGTATAATTAATTCGTTATTGCTTCGCAATAAGCTTTTTGTAATGGGAAGTAATAAGTGTACTGTTAAGGGACATTGGTATTCAAAGTTTTTTTGGACTTTGTTTTGTTTGATTTTCACTTGTAGGTAGTACTTAATAAGGGATTATCCGCTATTGTTTTCTTATTCTACAAAGATGTAATTTGTTATGTGTATTTTTATGTACTGAAGAATCTAGAGTGTAATTTCCACATGTGAACTATATTGTCTAGGGAGTTTCGTATATTAGCACATATTAAGCAGGCTGCTAAAGCACTGGCATTTCTTTCAGTTTTGGTTTTATTCTCGTATAATTTGGTATAGATTCTGGTAATATCGTTATCCTCAGAGCTTGTATTATCCAGTGAAATAACAGCTTGGTAGGTAATACTATTGTGCATATTCAAGTAATATTAAGTTTTCTTTAGACCTGTTTATGGTGATTTACAAAAGTGTTACTCCAAAACTGTGTTTGTGACTTAATTATCATTCTGTTTAATAAATTCATAACTTTTGTAATAGGCTTGCTGATAGTGATGTCAACTCGTTCTGTTATATAGATGAGGTAGTGGCTAATTTATCAACGTTGATCACATCGAAACAGTACGAATCCCTGGGAAAATTTGTAGCAAGATTTGTTTGACGTCGTGTCCTAATCTAAACTATTTCTCCATCCACTCCTCATCATGATTGTAGTGGCCGATGTGCCGAAATTGTAGTGGTGTCAGTAGCTTTGGAACGAATACAGATTGGTAGAAGATTAGCCGATTCAACAAATGTGTATTGAAAGTCTAACGGGTATTAGTGATACCAGTGAATACTTTACGCTCGCCATGAGTAGTCTGCCACGTGGGTCTTTTTGTACTGCGCGCCTCGAACTTGTATAGGCGAACCTCAAACTAGGGTAATTAAACCGTAGGTTCATACTATGCTGTAGAATGAAGAGATTAAAGATCACGGATCTCAGAAGGCGTTCTTATTGGAGGCAGAAAAAGCTACACTAGGTGTTACCCAACTGAGAGTCGACCGCCAGACCTCAGACTTGGGTAGTAAAACCTTTATTTAAACAACACGTAAAATATTACAGCAAGACTGCAATAGTGGTAAATTAAGAATAAAGACAATAGAATTATGATGTACAGTTGTACGAGACTTCTAATAACGTGAGACACCGATAATGTGACTTCGGTTTGCTAAAACAATGCTCTTTTGAGTTCCTTAGCTAAGTTCATTCCCACAAGCGAATCGAAATAATGATGAGCTTTTATGACTCGGGACATTTACACTCTAACTCGCCTTTCCATTATTTCCAACTTTTGATACGATGACTCAGAGACCAGGGATTAATATGATATATAATGTGTTTTCTTTGCACATAATTTGTATGAGAAAGTAGAGATTTCTTGACAGCGTATTCTCTACAATGATTTTGTAGTGTTTGTGATTGAATGGGATGACCCAACGACAACGATGGTTTAGAATATTTGGAAAGTCGTTTTGATAAGATATATAGGTCTATTCTATGTTTAACGTTCCAAGCCAATAATCTATCAATGAAAATGACTATTAGCCATGTGTAAGCAAAATGACCTAGTAATGAAACATAACCCTTCTGATTAATCGCTACCCTTTACAGCAACGGGATCCATTTTTACAAGGGTCGCCTTCAACTGAAAAACTTTGCTGTTTCAATTTTAACATACTTAATAAGAATTGGTGAATTAGCATGAGACCGGAATTCCAGTTAGTTGAATAGGCCTTCACGTTAATGCAAATGAGATGGTCTCTTGGAAGCTGTGTCGTGAAAAACCTTGAATCAAAGAGCCAACCTTTAATTGTAAGTTCGCTCTGTTTCCTTCCAAGAGAACTGCAGACAGAATTGCAAAAGATGCTAATCCTGGACAGGCAGAGTGTAGAAGCACCAAAATCAACTAATCCTGCTTAGTGCTAATGACATCCACGCCACTACATTTCTAAAAATTCACTGCAAATTCAAAAAAAAATATTAGTTAGGAAATTATTGTATTTCATTCGACAATATCTCAGAGAATAAATGTTATTTCCTAGATAAAGAATGCCTAGCATGAAAAACCTATTGGGGTTGTATGGCGACAAAGATATTTTTAGCATTCGTCTGTTTAGTTACATTAGTCAAAATGACCAGAGACAAGGACTTCCATTTCTAAATTCAATGCCTTTCTTTCCAAAACCTTGTTACTTCAACAAGACAATGTACTGAGAATTATCACAGATGATGGTCAGTTTGAACAACGTTAAATGTACACCATCACCTTTTCAGAACAACATAGTAGAACAATTCTTTTTCTGGAAAGAAAGACGCGTCACTTGGTCCTGTAGTTTGCATCGCTTTAGTACTTCAAATTTTGTATACCACTTACACACTGAGATAAGATTGACTATATTGTGTTCTGAAAGTGAAATGAAATAATAATCATTCTACAGAAAAAAGTAGGGCATCAAAAAAATCTACAGGGGCACCGTTAGAATTACTTCATTGCTTCGAAGAAGAGCTTAAACGTACTGAAGAATTAGTTGTGCCAGGACGACTGGGTAAATTAGAAGTTTAGAAGAATTCATACGGGAATCTCATCTTTCTAGTTAATTTTTAGTGCTAAACACTGCATTTCTAAATCTCCAAAATAGCATTCACTGAAAATATTATCGAAAAATCGATAGCCAATGCTGCACTCCGAAATGGCTAATTTGTTTAGCTTTTCGATCCTGAGGAAAAAATGCATATAATGAAAAGGAATTGTAATTGCAAACATGGCAGAACCAAGGCACTGATGTACTTTAACTTTGCAGTTTTTTCAATTTATGAAGATGAGTGTTATGAACATTTATTGCATTTACTAAATACCACATTTATACGTCATTCAACCGTAGTTCTTTGTGCGATTGATTGCTTAACTGCCTGAAACAAGCAAATGACAGAATAAAATACCATTAAATAGAACTAAGATAACAAACTGGAAGGAGCCGTACCTGTGTTTTCTCTGCATCAATTTTGATATATTCAATATCTGAAGACACAGGACTCCTGATAGAGTGAGCTCGATCCAACACCAAAGGATTAAAATAGTCTAATTCGCGTGATCGCCCCACGTGTCCAGCTGACTGTAAAACAAGTGACATGAAAATCCCACAAAAGCGACATCTCCAGGAATATAACGTATAGAATGACTCGAACATAATTTCTAATTCAAGAAATTAGGAAACCACAGAGGTTTACAAGTGCCGTTTACATGGTTTAGCTTAATAACGCACAGATGGATGGTTTGGTAGAATGGCTATCAACTTTCCGTC
>KN716360.1:35145-52943 GCA_000816705.1 Dictyocaulus viviparus
ATATATATATATATATATATATATATATATATTTAGTCAGAATTTCGCACTTCAATGGCTGTGGTAAAAGGCATGCTGTTGCTTGGTTGCGTGGTGGTATAGTACTGACTGTAGTTATTCGACAGAGTCGTGCTATCTTACAAATTACAACGTTGTAACATCCGCGAAAACAAAGAACTGTGAAGAAGAGTTGGTAGGACGAGTATGTGAGTGATTGAGGTGACACTATGGACGAGGGATGAGCGTAAAGAACGTCGAGATCGTTCGAGATGCGGTAAAAACACGCTTACTAGCTTACTGCTTTTGGAACACACACTTATCTGCTCTCAATTAATTGTAAAAATTGCGTCATATTGGAGAACAGATTATAAAGGCATTAAAAAATGTAACATATTAGAGCGGGAAAACTGTGAGGCACGCATTGACACCAGCTGAATTCTCGCAACAACGTAGTAAAACATTCTTTACAATCACGTTTTTCAGTTGAAACATAAGAACATTAACTATATGTGTAGTAACTTCATCAAAGTGCTTGTTTAGAACTACTGATAAAACTACTTTTCTTAAATCTCTGGTGGTGTCGGGATGTTTGCTTCGCACTCTGCTGTGGTAATTATGAAAAAAAACTATTGGAAAACTTACATAAATCAATAAATATGAAACTTAGAAAGATTTAAATGGCAATAGGAAATTGAACTACAATCTCGCTATTTGTATTGAATAACGAAATATTGAATAAAATCCTCAGAAATGTCTAATCAATAGTGATAGTAGGAGTAAATTTGGATAGAGCTTTACACGTGCATTTAGAGTGATTTCGGCAGTAGATATTGTAGCAGATGGTTGGAGCCTAAAAATATAAATATGCATATGTATCTATTTGTGTATTTGATTATTTGTTTAAAAATGTAGAAATAAAAATTAATGAGTTAGGCTATATTGCTCCAAGGATATGAAACAAACTGTACCTCGTCGCCATTTCTTCTATGAACAGATGATGGGTCGACTCTGAAAGTGTGATTACACAGAATCTAAATTTGTATAAAAATCTTGGAGCTATATGTCTCACCTCAAATGTTTTGGATAACTTATGCTGCATGTTTCATCCAGGTCATCTGAAACACGTTTCATAAATCTATAAGCAAGACTTATTACTGAGTTGCTGACAAAGGTAGTCATGCCTTAACACATTTTGAGAAATCAAACACATTAAAAAGCAGTGGTGAATAGTGATTACGTTAGAAAAGACATCATAGTTAAGAACGAATATTTATGGAAATACCAAAGATTGCCCACGAGTTATTGATTCGTTATCGAACTAGAACGTACGAATTCGGATACTTCCTGATAAACAACTACTCAAAACAGACTGCTTTGACAGAATTTGGGAAAATGTTTTGTTTTTGTGACACGAAATTTAACAGTTTTCGACTTGTTTTTAACAACAGTACCGTGAATTGGGAATGAGTAAAAATATGATTAAGTAAAACGAAAAAAAAAGAATTGCATTGGCTCAAGAAATCAAGAATACCGTATTCAGGCTTAACAAAGCCTCTGCTTCGAAGATAGTGCCTTGCTTCTGCATCAAGTTGCATTGTTCGTTTATCTATGTAAGCGAAATAAGCTAATGATTTCTTCGTCATCTGCAACATCAGGAAGTAAATTTTGACTTGGTACAACACTGACTTCTGCATAGTGTCGACAATACAACACCTTTGCTACTACATCCTAAAATACAACAAGTGATTACTTCAATAAATGACTGCATTAAGAAAGTTAGGGGTATTTTCTATAAATTGAAGAAGTTGAAAACTCATCTTTTATACCGAAACATATTTAAATATGACTAATAAGTCATTGCAAGATGCGTTACACATTCAACTTCATTCTGACTTGGTACAGGTCATTGATAGCGATTCCTTGTACAGTAGCGTGGAGCAAACGATTTATATCATTTGTGATCTGTGATTCTCACCTTTCTCAATGATTTCGGTAATAATTCAACTACTACTGGATGGATGGATAGATTGCTTTGTCTGAAGTAGACCCAATGAAACTCCCTTTCTTGCTACTGCGCTTCATGTCCCACCTGATTATATTATGAAGATATCGTCGTAAAACTTATCATAAGAGGGTAGCTCCGCAAAACAAACAAAAAGTTTTTACAAGGTCTAAGTTGTCTTGAGCTTCTTCTCGGATGAACAACCATAACATTGTGAATGAGTTCATAAGTCAAAAACATATTACTAACCTTGAGGCTACAACATTCATAATCAAGGTTACTAAGGCAAACGTTCTCCGTCATGAAGTATATTACTTTACTTTAATGTTACTGGATTACACACTAGAATAGAAAATATTTGCTACCCTAACGTAGCTCGACCTTAAGTGTCTGACAGCGTGTAGAATGTGAAAAACTGCAAGCCTAAACTGACCCTGTATCTTACTCGATTTAATTCAATTCAAGAGATAGATTCTCAATCTATGCTGTGCTAGATCGACTTATACCTTCTGTACGTAGATAAGTACATTCAATGTGACTTGCGTGCTTGCGTCCTTATGTGTATGCGGGACGATGTCCGCGTCAATCCTAATTGTCCCAATGACAAGCTTTGCAAGTTAAGTTAATAATTATGGAAATAATCACAGAACAAAATGAAGAGCAATGGATTCATTTGTGTGACCTTAACACTAACCACTAAGGGTTATAACGAAAAACAGCAGAAAATGCGATAACAGATGTATTCTTGCCGTTGGTGAGTAAATTATATTAAACTAGGGATAAACACCGATTAATTCAAACAACCAACGTCCCGAACTGGACGTTTAGAGCTAAAAAGAAATCGTTTTGCAGCAGCCTCAACAATATCTGTCGTTTATATTACATCAGACTATGATCAAAATGAAATCGAAAGGATTTTATATATCGAGTTAACAGAAACGACCACACATTACTCAAAATCACTGCGAATGATTTTAAAAAAATGGCCGTCAAAGAATGAATTAGGAGCATCACATTGGAACCCACGAGCTCAAATACAATGAACAGGAAGAGGAGCTATGGGAGTTTATCGAGGCGAACAAGATAGTATATAATGCCTTACAATTCCAAAATCTTTATCTTCAGGATCATGTCATAATCAAATAGGCTTTTGCCTGATTTTGATAACGTATCAGAATTCTGCGGAATTTTTTGAAACGATTTTTGAGTCACGAAATAATGCTGCAATGAATAGGGATTTGCATGAATACATAGCTACTGGAGAGACACCGTCATTGACAACATTAAATACGACTAATTCAGCACTACAATAGAACGGAGCGTCAAATTTAAAAATTACCAAAAGGCCCTTGTCTCCAAGAATACTCGAGCTCTTACACCAACAAGCAGCATCAAAGCTTCACCAATCACAAAAAAAAGACAACTGCTTTTCACTGTCGAGAAGACATAGTACCTAATTCTGGAGCGGCTTCTGTGCAGATCCTATGAGTCTAAACGGATTTCTTCGACAGCCACATTCGTCTACCAATTTGTGGGGAATAAAACGTTATGTTTTGTAAAGCTTATATTTCTAAATTCGAGATACTATTTCGTCAGAATAATCGCACAGTATCCGGACCTGCTATTGAACCACGTCTTTTTACTGTAAACGTGCCACAGAATCAAGCTATGAAATTTGATAAATATATAGCCAGATCTCATTAATGCACTGGCTCTACTCTTCACACACTATCTGTAGAGCATGCGAAATTTGAAGTCAATAAATAATCACTATCACCCTGCTACTGGAAATATAAAGAAAGGTGTTTACGGCAGTGACAATTATCGCAAAATTCACCTGCTGTTCTATTAAGTATCCATTTGAGTCGTTATTAAGAGGACTGGCGAAACATAAGATGAAAAACAACCATAATAGTAAAGTGTTTTCAAGTTTATAACGATAGAGCATGAACACACAAACACGAGACACACGAAGACACCACAAAAGTGTGAAAAGTCTTGTTTTAGTTTCATCGATTCAAAAAAACGTTTCAACTAAATTGAAACAGAGCCAAAATGAAAGCATTGACAAACTAGGTTCATCCCATTTGATGTATCAAGAACCTTGGTGAATGATATAGATGTAGAGAACAATCTGTTAAATAATCTCTGCATCATCATACAAATTACATGCAAAGGAAAAACAGCACATATCACGTCAATTTCTTGCCTCTGAATAGTCATCATATCGACAGCTATAAATGGTGAAAAGGCGAGTAAAAGTGCAAATGTCCTGATTTATAAAAAGCCATAAGTATTTCGACATTTCGATTTATTTTTAAAATCGAAACTAGCTGAGGGACTGAAAAGCACATTATTTCAACATTCCGAAATCTCCGCCAAATCCATATATAAGCGGTTACAATAAGCATACTCCTCCATACTCTTCACTCGTAACCCCTAACACAACCTCCTTTTACGTTTGCTATTAAACTGACAATCGTTGTCACATTTTATTAGAAGTGCCATACAATTGTTTATGACAATCCTATTGTATTGTTTATTTATCGATGTTGTAGTCTCGCTGTAATACTTTTGTGTATTGTTTGGTTTATAAGGTTTAATAATCCAAGTTTGAATCACTTAAGTTTGCAGCAAACTTAACGGCTACCGAACCCGAATTAACACAATAAAAACGTCCTACCAAAACTTTACCATTCTAAAACGATGTTATTATCAGCGTAGAAAAGATTTCACATGACGATACTATTCCGCAAAAGTTATTTATTAGTCTTGAAAATATGATGCAAAATTAGAATGTGGCGATGTGAAAGTGGAAATAAATGGCCGGCTACACCGTTATTCACACGTCCCTTATGTTATTGTATTAATACGTTCCAAATATGGATCAAACGAAATAAATGCTAACCAACTTCGACAATGCCTGTTAAGGGTGCGAAGTGGCCAACTCAAGTCACCATATTCACCAGATTCGCTTTCAACCACACCATTGTCATTGTGCTTTAATGAATTTGCATAAACAGATCATGTAAAAAATTAGGTTTTGTAAAAGCTTTTGAAAATATGCAAGATAAAAGTTTATGTTTGTAATAAAACCATATCCATTGAAAGATAAGAAATAAGGAATTTCAGAAAAAAATTTGAGAAATGAGAGAAATAAGAAAATGTTGAATTTTCACGTCGAACAAAGCTAGGGTATCATTCATATGAAAAGAGTAAATTACGATCAATCAATTTTAAAGTAAAACAATAATAAATTGTCGAGTTGTATTATTATGAACGACGGGAAAAGAATGAAAAAAAAAATAATGGAAAGTTGATAGAATTGAATGGAATTGGCGCATTACAAGAGTTTGGAAAATCGTTTCTATCGTCAACAAATTGATTATGCATAACAATTGTTTAAATTATGAGATTTCAATCACAAGTCTTTTTTCAATAAAGTATACCTCTTCATTAGATAGCCGTGTAGATCGAAAACGTTTTTTTACGCTTTTGCACCACAAAGTGCCGCATTCACACTTAAATCCAGCACGAGACAAATATTGATTGCCATAGTCAAAGAACAGCTTAAATATACACTTTAAGCAGTATTTTATACCATAACTGTAACTCATTCTCTGTTGCGTATTGACATAGTAGACAATACAACCGCAATTTCTAGACTACGTGTCATTTATAATGATTAAGCAAATTCGTTGTATGTGGTACAGTTTCGAATCTTTATAAGTTTTATTCTAGAACACTTCTTAAGCAGAGCATTTCATTTCGCCTTATTGCAGAAAAAGATGGAAAGCAGATGTCAGAAGCATCATGGTCACAAATTTGATGAGCTTTATGGTACTTTATGTAAGTCCACAAACTCCGCTTGGTATTAACACTCTTAACACGTGACCAAGCAATACATATAACAGTTTTTAAAGCAGGACTACTCATATAAACATGTGTCAGAAGATAATTCTCAATTAATATTTAAGGTTCTCACCATCAAAAATAGCTATGGCATTATTTGCTTTGCTTTTTGCCTTGCTTTTTTCTTACGCATGCGATGCACATGAAGGGATTGCTGAAGCTTGTTCCATAAACTAGTTTTTTTTTTAACTCAATGAGGCTCTTAAAAATAGCGTAAATCACATTTACCAGTCTTTGCAAAGAGAGTGATAGGTGGAACACCAAAATAACATTAATTCAACGACAATTTTCGTACGTTTTCAAGGAATACTTCTTACTCGAAGATATGAATGACCCGTCACATTGCTAAACTGTACCCAAACATTCCTATTCATTTCTGTCTGAAGAGTTTTCGTATTAGACCCTTCAATTAAAAGCAAACTTGATACTTTTTTTTGGTCAATTGAACTCTTTTTTGACTACAATGCCGCCTAGTCATTTTATATAGGACCACTTCCATCCTGTAACGATAGATAACAACAGTTTTCGTTATGACGTTGCCGGATGTTTGTCAAGATTCAAAAAAAGTGAGAGCTGGATGTAATTTATACTGTCGCCAAAGTTTAATAACCCTCCTATACCGCCGCCTCCACAACAAAATTCCTAGCATAATTTCTTATTTTGAGAAGTTAAGCAAGAGTTGATTATTCTGTTATGCACAGCATGATCATTTGCGTGATTTTCAGAATAAACCTATTCATGGTCCTTCACTGCTTGGTCGCCAAAAAAAGTAACCATGAGCTCCATTCTGTATTTAATCGCAACGCCTGTTTAGCCCCAGTATTTAGCTTATACGAAAAAAAAAAACATAAAATTATCAAATATTTCATAGACACCAAATATTTCGGTATGATACTATGAACGCTGCCTGTATAGCGAATACTTGCTACTCCCATCTTATTCTCCAATAAACCACCGCTCTAACAGCATGGTGATGACAACGGCCACCAATTATCACTTATATCACTCTGAGTGACTGAAGCTATCAAAGGCTTTCAGCTTTAGGAGCACTTATTCATTTATGTTTTCTGATTTTACCATCCGTACGACTCTCCTTCCTCCTGATATTTTATTGTTGTCATAGTTTTTATATTTAATAAAGGTTCAATTACCCAAGTTAAAGTACAATCACCCAAGTTTGGAAAAAATTATAAGTTTACCGAAACCAAACAAACATAGCATGGTTGTATAAGATTCATTTCATGCATATAATAAACTGTTGTCAACTACGTAATAGTACGTCAAATAAATGGCCGTTCATTTACCACTATCTTCGAATTAGAAATGTACAAACAGAAAATACACTGGCTGAATAGGCTGAATATATTCCGAAATTGTACCTCAGAACCTCCAAGAATAGGCTGACTTGCAAAAAGAATAGCACGTGACCGATGAAGACGAAGATCGTTTTCAGCATATCTAAAGCAGAAAAAAAGACTTTACAAACCATGAATTATATTGATGCAATTTTCCTGGAAATTACAGTAACAGTTGCATTGCTATTAGTCATCATAGATGTCATTATAAAACTGTAATGCTGATCTACCAGAAAATCCTTTCAAGTGAGATTTTCTTGTGACAAGGAACAAAGAATGATATCCTTAAGTCCACTTCATTCATATAAAGAATCGCAATAATTATACAGATATATAAGACTGACTGGTAGTAAATCAATTGGATAATTGGATAACCCGTCGTGACGCGTAGTGCCCGTCCCTACAAATGCAAATACAGCTTTCCGATGTTTGCCTCGAAGAAATCCACCCATCAGGTAAGTTGTAGGCGCCCAGGACGTTTTTATTCTCTTGATTATTACTCTGCAGTTCTTTTCGCCCATCTGTCATCTACTCTTCTCATTATCTGATCAGTCCATCTATGTTTTCGCTTTTGACGCGTATTCCTCTGGGTTTTGCAGATGAAATAATTTTCAGAAGCTAGTGCTGCGGTGTACGACTTGATGTTGTGTTTGCCGGTTATATTGAAAAACACTTTTCAAACTGCCTTTCTAGTAGTTCGCAAAATACTTGATGTGGGTGAAGTATCAAGTCAAGTTACGAAAGCGTAGCAAAGCGCTGGGAGAACTGTGGAGTTTAAAAGGTGAGAACGTATTTTTCGGCTTGTTAATCGATTAGTGACCTCTTTTAGAAGCCTCATCGCAGCCCATGCAGGTCTTCTTCTACTTAATCCGTCTGTCATATTGTTCTCCATATTCATAGACAGAAAACTGAGGATCAAGAATTTCACTTCATTATAATTGTTCTTGTCATCAACAATCCGTGAAGACCAATAAATATTTGTAACAATATCTTCTGCAACAATAAAAAAAACTTCTGTTTCATACATTACTGTTCATTTACTGACTATTTTTTTTTCAAATCAAATCAAGAGGTATAATATTTTGTTTGTTTCAACAAAAGTGAAGAATAAAAAAGTCCTAGTAGAGAAGAATAAAAACAGACAAGCAGTGTATATTTTCTTCAGCAGTCAGCAAGTTACTGTACGCAGTAAAAGAAAACGAGGCTGAACATCTGGCAAAAAAACAAGTATATTGGTATATGAAGTACTAGCATATAAGTATATTTTTATGACAAACCTTAGCATGATTAAATTTGGGAAACAGCCGTGAGATATAAAACGTCCAATATTCCCTTTTTTTTTCGGATCAATATAAGTAATGATGTTCCATTCGCTGCACGCTCCAAGCTGTGAAATAGTATTTTGAGTTGAAAATGGAATATTACAAATAGCAAAGCTGAAGTGTTGTAGAAAGATTAAAAACCTCGGAGAAAAAAACATATAAGCTAAGATTTGTAATCTCAGAAAAACCAAGCTGTTTGCAGAAATTTGAAGTGGAACAGCATCTGTCATAAAAATCAAACTTTTCATTTCAATGCCACAAAAGGATTACTTAAAATACACCTCATAATCTGGCATAAGTTTATTACCGGAGCAAGATTTATGTAAAGTGCTAATCACAAAATCTCTTCATGTCAAAAAAAATGAAGCATACAAGACTGTCACATAGACGATAGACACACGATACCTAGATAATGTCACACTCAGGAAGCTGATAAGACTGAAATATCAAAAGAGTGAACAACACAATAGGAACAACTGTTTAAAAATTCTTTTCAAATTTAAGCAAAACATTCAAATGTTGTACTATATGCATTTTTCTCGTTCAAATGTCAGATCTATAAAATGAGTTTAGATGAGCAATCTTTAACAAGTCTCTACAGCTTACTCTTTTAGATTATCACAGACCTGTGATGCACGAAAGGTGATTTGCACACAGCAAACTACCAGCTTATCAAAACAATTCCTATCAGTGTGCTACACGTTTCTTTCTAAATTAACTATACGGGAATTACCCAAACCTCTGAGTCCTTAACCGCGGTTAATTTTTCAAATAATTCTGTTTCGTTAGCTGTTTGCAAACAAAATGCATAATCCAGTGCTTCTGCTCCTCGTGCGACCAAAACTTTCTGCTGCAATAAATCAAACAAAAGTAATAGAGAGCCTATATTACCATATTGATGGATAAGCGACCTACATCAATAACTTCTCCACAAAATTCCATGACAGCACAACCTAAAAAACTTCCTCGAAAGTTTATTATATTACAGATCTTAATCAATGGAAATAACAATTAATTCACCTAAGAAAACTAACTAATCAACAATACAAGGATTATGATTAATAATATGCAACCATTTACAGCGCAAAAATTAGATGTCTTCTAAGAAGAAAGAATGGAGATGGCTATCAAAATCGGTAAAACCCCACCGTTGTGTCGACTTTGGTCTTCAAATATTTTTCCATAGATTCTGCTTCATGTGATGAGCAAATGATAATCCGATAAAGTACTATCATAGAATAAGCGCTTTAGTGTCGTTTAGCTCATTTTTTCGATAAGATGGTAAGATAAGGTGGTAAGTCAACGTAGTAATGCAAACTCCAGTTTTCTCCTAGACAATAATGACACTTTTCCGTTTCGGATGCTTCTCTCGAACTGCTGTTGTCAACATCTAAAGTTGTTCCTGTAGAAAACGACCTTCAATTTTTGTCTGATGTTTAGCGGTTATCAAAGCAGCCTTTTTTATTCGATTGAAAAGCAGTGGTGCCATGGCGCATCTTAACCTTCTGCTTGCGATGGCGTTGATTAATCACTGCTGCGAGACGCGCCTACGTATCCTTATCCTTGTTCAACGTCATATCGTGAAAATATTTAAATGCAAGCCTGGTCTAAACAATGATTTGAGTAGACCTCTCCTCATCATGTCAGTACTGTTTATCTTATTCAGACTTCTCTGGTACCAATTTCAAGACTCCGGAGAGATGGAAGACATGGTAGGCCTAAAAGGCTGCTGCGCATCTGATTTGGTGCTACGCGTCATGGTGCGCCACCTATACTAGCGAGTATCTAAGTCTATCTTTTACCCAAACCCTTCTAAATCTGCGGGAACCACAGATTTTTTTACAATAATTCGGTTTTGAGACAGAAAAAAAACTGAGTAAGACAATACTGCACATGGAATTATAGAACAGCATAGAAAAAAAGATGCTTATGTCCCCACGTACCGTGTGGTATGTTGCTTAGAGTTCGCAACCCGAAGCCAACATTGTCGCTTCTACGGAAGACTTCAAATCTATAAAGGAAAATTATTTTCAATCCATTATGAACAAAGTAACCCGATTGAACTGTGAGCAACTGTCTCGACCTTATTGTTAAATTTTCAAGTCAATTTATTCAAACACTAACAAAATCATAATCAAAAGGAATAATAGTAAACATCATTCAAATTGTATGAAACACTGCTTTTGCCACCTGGTTCTTCCGAGAGCATCCATGTCTAGCGTGTCCTATTATATCAATTTAATATATGTCGCATCACGTTTATAATAGTCTTAGTTGTTACATCATTTATGTGAATACACTACTGCTATTGGTCAAGGATATTTCATAAATTTTAGTCATATATAAATACTCTCCAACCCATTTACCTTCTATTCTTATTGTGTGATTATTTTGCATTGCATTAAGTTATGTTGTCCATTATAATAATATATTCGTCATTCATTCGTAAGGTATTTTGTTATTGTGTATATTACTGCATTAGGAGGAGCCACAATGACGTGAAAGATCGATATCGTATATACAGGTTCAAACCTGGCTCCAAGCAAATTAAGCCTTCCATCACTCAGGGGTGGATAGATTGGTTTCAGAATTATTGAGGAGGTAAAGCATCACTGACCTAAATGATTTTACAATTCTAGTGAAATAAATGAAATGTACGCATTGATGATTTGCGTCAAAAATCTCACTTTTCTTCAAAAATCCGATTTTCGGTCTTCACAGACCATCACTGCTAGAAGGTTCTAGTCTACGTTCGTGAGTAATATACTGATATATTCCAATATCGCCTGTATAATGCGTAAACTACGTCTCAACATAAGAATACAAATACATAGGATTGGAAAATTCGCTTCTATTTAAGAAAGTACTAACACGAATCACATGAAGTTTCCAGAGGACAAGATAATTTTCTTCCCGTTCATCATTCAGCTTCAAATTGTCTACAACATCCAGTTCGCAATGATATTATCCTTTCATTGGACAATTTGAGATGTCTTTATGTACGTTGGGGTAAGAGCATTCAATTTGAACCAATTTTGATACTTCTATCCTATACGAGAACTTCACAATTGCATTTCATCCTCTACTACAAGAAATATGAGTGAAGCATTGATCGTAGATCGAGGGATTCGGTAGTGTAATGGATTAGCACAGCAGGCCTGATATCTGTAAGTGCGGGTTCTTGTCTCGCCTGAGGTTTCCGGTTTCACGGACAACTCAGCAATAGTTACACAAATATGAGCGTTCAACATTGTGATGTTGCCGCTTTTCTTTAACAGTTGTGAAAATAACATCCATTAAATGATTTGAGATCGTTAAACGGTTTGAAGCGACACAAAATTGTAGGTTAGAAATTGAAATGTGTGTTAAACACCTCGCTTGTTTTGTAAGCGCAGAAATGATGAACACACTGGTTATTCCGAATAAAAAAACAAACGCACTGAAATAACTCTACGTAAGCTCTGGTGCTAAGTCGTTTATCATATTGATCTCAAGACTTAAGATATATAGCTTTCATGGTACATATAGCTTGAGCACTCGGACATATTTTTTCCGTTGAGCGTAAATGGGGAATCAGTAACGTATCCGTTCTTCATGAACATCGTTTTTTGGATTGCAAGCGCTTGATTAATCAACGCTTTCATGACCGCTTCTGAATCAACAATCAAAATCTTACTTAAGATCCATGAAGGTGAGTTAGAGTGGTTCTTTAAACCATCGTAATATTTCTAAGTCTTTTTCTTCTATGAGATTGTGTGAATATGGTCCATCATGCTAAACCCATTTTGGGACTCTGCTTGCTCACGTGGTTCTTCGTCTAATCTTCTGCCAATCTTACTAAAGATGACTCGTCTAAAAAGTTTGCAGATGACTGACAACAGTCAGATTGGGCGATAATTACCAACGTCTCTTTATTTACGCAGCAACACATTCCTGCTAGTTTTCCATTGACTTGGAACTTTGTATTCGGACAGGTAGCGTGTGAAGAGTCGAGCCAGTGTTTCAATAAGAACTTGCGGTAGATTCTTCAGATGTTCTGGTCTAATCCTGTCTGGCCCAGGAGCTGTACGATTTCTTATCGACGAAATTGCATGTCGGATTTCAGAACGATGAACGTTCGGAACAACATAATCGTCTTTCCTCTCATCACACGGAGGTAGATGGCTACAGAAGAGATTCGAGTAATAATCGTAGATGATTTTCTCCATCGCTTTTCTGGATGAAATAAGTGTTCTGCCCTGACGTCGGAGAGCAGTCATTTTGGTCTTGTGACTTGTGAAGCATCGGCGGGCATAGCGAATGCTTTTGCCAGCCTCAGCTGCTCCATTCATCACTTCTGCTCTTCTATTTTTAAGATCTTCTTTTATCGCTTCTCTGCAGCGTTTCCCAAGTTCGGACGTTAGCCGGTTATTGCCTGCGGCTTTAGCTGCTCCATGTTGGCGTATCAACTCAAGAGTTCTTGACGACAAACGTATCTTAGTAGTTATTGAACTCTCGACGTTTTTTGTGCTATCGTGAAGGTGTTTTATTAGCCGGTCATATTTCTCGTCTATGTTGTTAATGACGGTATCCTTCCAAAATCTGGCTATAGAGTTGTATAAATCCCAATTTGTTTTCATTCCGAGATTTCGTTTTTAAAAAATTTCAGCTTTCTCACCTTTGTGTGTGAATAAAAACTTGGCGTGAAAGAGGCGATGGCTGGATCCCGTATAGATCTTTGGCACATTTTCGACATCCATTAGACAAAACCATCTATTTACTAGGCTTGGTATCTTTCGTTATGGTACTTTCCATTAGGAGACTCCCTAGTCCATCGTAGAGAAAGGGGCTTTTGAAATTGAGAGTTACCATGGTACATTTTGTTTGTTATGATAAATCGTGGGTCCCAATGTGACGTTCTTCAGGCGTTCTTCTACAGCCAATTTTAGCATTAAAGTCGCCAACAATGACTTTGTGGAATGCGCGGCCTTCTCTGTAGAACTTCTTCAAGTCCATATAAAATGCTTCGATTTCATCTTCATCATAATCTGAAGTAGGAGTGTAGATGATAAAGATTGTCAAAGCCGGTGTTGGACCACGTCTTTTCATATTTAAACGTCCTATTCAAGTCGTTAGTTGATCAAACAAATCGACGTTCATGACCAAGTTCGAATTAACGAGTACACCTACGTCACCGACACTTCCGCTGTCGCATGTTCCAAAGAACAGTTTCTCTCCAGTATCGTAAACAACGTTAAGTGGCTGGTTTCTCCTCGTTTCGGCCAGTCCGATGACGTTGTACCTAATTTTCTTTGCATGCATCAGAAGGCCTTCTATGCTTTTATGGTAGATGCTGATGCAAGCGTTCGTGCATTGTATGTACAGATCGCCATCTTAGTCCTTTCACGTTTGGGTAGCCTACTTTGGCCCTGAGAGTTTGATACCCTCTCCGTATTCGTCCTACCCGACGCAGCCCTACCGGGGGCTTTTTTCGTGGTCAGGAGAAAGAGGCCCGTTTCTTTCAACCGTGTTTTGCAATTGTTTCCACGGCTAGCTTGCAGAGCCGTTCCACGGGAGTTAAAAAGGTTCGGTTTACTCATGGGCAGTTTGCCAGTCTATCCCAATGAGTGGACTGAAGTTTATTTGTTAGGATGACCTCTAAACCGCCTCCCATGTACTTCCTAATCATACGATTGCGGGCTTTTCCCTAAATCGACAATAAGTATAAAATCCATATGGACATAAGCACAAGTATGTACGCTTACATAGATGTTACTATGTGCACACAAAAAGTATGAGTAGACCAGCACAGCAGAATCAAGGAGTCCATCTCTTGAATCCATCCGTC
Organism: Dictyocaulus viviparus; assembly: GCA_000816705.1. NCBI lineage: Eukaryota > Metazoa > Nematoda > Chromadorea > Rhabditida > Metastrongylidae > Dictyocaulus > Dictyocaulus viviparus. Next base: position 49,564 of record KN716360.1, read on the forward strand.
TCAAGGCAAGTACACGGTCGCTTTTAGTTCACGATTCACCCCCTATCCGCCACCTGGGATCGCGACACGTAGCCTCGCGACTAATCGGCTTAAGATCCTTCAGTGAGGGAGATCCGTGGCGGCTTCTAATATCTGACATTAACGTATCTGAACTCGTGGTTGAGTAAAAAACTGAGCATATTCATTCCTATTTGCTACTGAACGAATTAGTATAAGTATGAACTTCCACACTTCTTGATTTATTATATGGTTATATGTCAGATGGATTCACTTTCCAGCATACTGATGTAACTGAACGGAGTCCGTCCAATAGATTTAAATGATAAACTAACAAAATTATAAAATATCGATTTTTTCTAATAAATGAAATTTTCAGCTATATTCTTATCCGGCCTCAAATCTTTAAAACTATTAAGATTACACTAATATCACGACGTACTTGAAGGGAGCTGGAAGACACACACCACTGAGAGTATTTTTACATTTTGCTCTACATGAGCATTTCTCACCACAACCAACAATCAACGTATTAAAAAATGTCGCGTTCGAGTTCAAAAATACCCTTCCATCGCCCTGGAAAACTATGAAATATCATATTTGAAAACATGATAGGACAAACATATCAGACTTAACCAGATTATTGAACATAAATAAATCACTATTTTCTACATGACAGATGTTATAAAAGATTTTTCATCACATTTGTGTCTTTAAATCAGACAAGAATGTCGTACAACAAAAGCTACTTCCTATTCATGAAATGTCGCCAAGATAAAGTATGGTAAAGTGCTCTTCAAATAAATTTTAAAATAGCTTGCATAATACCACGAGAACGTAGGGAAATTCTGCTTCAGTTGGCAAAAATATTAGGCATGTTCATGCAATAATTGTTCATATAATAAAATTACCATGATAGTGCACGGTGTAAGTTTGTCATTCATCTTTCGACAAAAACAGCTCTCAGCACATATCAAATCACTACAGCAACAGTTTACCTGAACACAGAACATTTGTTAGTTACACTTGCTTCGCAAATACCGTCACAAAAATTTTAAGGAATTCGTATTCACATCATTAGACGATTCATGGAAACGTGGAACATTCAACATGAATTAACACTGAACTTAACTACAATATTAGAATCCGAAGAGAATTTCGTTTCGTGGGATAGTTATCTACTCTACTTGCCTTTAGGTATCGTTAATTGATCTTGTAATGCTTGTTGATTTACTACAACCCGAAAATACAAGAATTAAATTAAAATTACTTAAAACAATCAAGATTATGAGAAAACCAAGAATAACTATGAACGTGGTTACCTTTGTAGCTTAAAAACAGACTTGTTAAAAGTTTAATTGTCAACAAAAGTGACTCATAAGGAAACGGTAAAGTAGGCTACATAAGATACCTTACACAATAATCCACGATGACGTGATTTTATTTGAAAGCTTTTTAAGTCATCAAAACAGCTCTGGATCCCAAATGATGGATCAAACAGTATCTACTGGTAGTACGATGTTTACTCTGTCCAATACATCTCCATGTCAGATATATATTCTTAAAATGTTATCCGTGAGTTGGTTGAGAATATTCTTATGGTGTAAGCCATAGTACAAAAGCAGCTGAAGGAAGAGGTGTCTTCGTCAAATGTCACTTGTTCAGATCAAAATGGATTTTAACTGTTAATATTGTGCTCATCGCAACGTCCAACCCAGAACACCAATTTTACTGGTCATTTTCTTAAATAAGACACTCGTACATTTTACTGACGTGCGAAAACTGAGAGTGATTAGAATCACACAGTTATCAAAAAAAAGTTTGTATTCAAGAAACTAAAATAAACAAGGACCTAAGACGAACTTTAAAATAATTAAAATTGACTTTACATACCGTAAAAAGTGAGTCATCTATGAAAGGGCAATCGCTCTTGAATTTTGAATAGTCATTACTGGAGATGTAAATGAAATCTTCAGGAGGGACGCAATTGTGGGTATCCGAATAAACCTGCACAGGGAACACTTCTTTACCAAAAGATATATCCCTGCAAAAAAAAACATAAAACACATTCTATTAACATAAAAACTAATTAGCTTATGCATCAAAGCAACACTCTCACATACACTGTTATCTCCTAAGCATTAAATATCTGTTTGACATAGAAGTTAGAAACACAGAATTCTAATTAGCTGTAGAATACAAACCGACACAAGCGATAACGACATTTGGTGCCATCTCGTACAGGATTATAAATAAGTTCGCCAAAGTCCTCACCAACAGAGCAGCTTTCCTCACTACAATTCCCACTGCGAAATTTCGGTTCAGGTAATAATTGCATCATCATGTTTTCCAAACGAAGTAACTCTGCAATTATTGAAATATAACCAGAAATTTAAAAAATAAATGACTAGAAGTGAAACCCTCACGGTTCTGTTTTATGAGGTCATTAAGACTGGACGGTATAGGAAGTATACTAGCATTTCTTCGCTTTCTATAAAGAATTGTAGCAGCACATGCCTGCAATTTAAAACACACAGTGCTCTCATGGAAATACATAGTGTCATAAAATACGCATATTTGCGATATATCATTCGAATTTACAGCTATATTTCCCACCTCTATCACTTTTTCTTCCTCATTCCATAACCTGATACGTTTTTTTTGACTCGTCATAGTCTCTGAAATGCTAATTTATTTAATTCCAAATATGGCACAACACACTCTGAAATCACCACATTGTTCATACTGTGATAAAATGAATAAAACTAAACTAGTACTATTTTGTAGACGAATCTAGTCCAAAATCATTAGGCTGGTGCAGGAAAAATTTGCGTGGTACCTAATGTTGAGAATGCTCTGAGTCGGCGTCTACTTTTGCACCACGTTGAACATATTCTCAGAACTAAGTTTGAAAATTTATGAAGCATCACAAAATCATGTATTGCACATTACATTAAAGTGAATCTATGTAAAAAAAAGACATGTCAGAATTAAACATGCAGTAGATGTGATGACTGGGAATGGACTAACATGAGACATATGTGCATACTATTTATTCAGAGTCCAAAGTGGGAAAGCTGCTCAGTAAAGCTAAGTGCTAAGTGTATTCTATATATCACACTTGCGGTTATACCATAAAGTGAAAGAAAACAACAAAACGAAAACAACGAAAAGACGATATCAGCGTAGATGTACACGACAAGTTAACGTAAGGCATTCTTGAGCGTCACATACAATAAGATGCCACTATCAGCACCTCATGTTTGTCATTTACTTCATACAATCACGCAACTTCCAAGATTGACTATCCTTTAATATCGGCATTTGTAAATTGAATATCTTGATTGTGACTTTGTTTAGCAATACTCGAGGTTGGTAAACAG
>KN716360.1:70009-82598 GCA_000816705.1 Dictyocaulus viviparus
TGTGATTGTGTGAATATGGTCCATCGTACTAAACCCTTTTCGGAACCCTGCTTGCTCACGCGGTTGTTCTTCGTCCAATATTCTGCTAATCCTGTTAAACATGACTCGTGTGAAAATTTTACAGACAACAGAAAGATTGCGCGATAATTACCAAAGTCGTGTCCATCTTCCTTTTTGTGCAATAACCATCTTTTTTCGTCCCTCTAATTTTTCATTGATTTGAGCTTTGCATTCTGACAGGTAGCTTCAAAGTCGAGTAAGTGTCTTGTTTTTTTTGTGGTGATAGATTCATCAGATCAGCCTAAGCCCATCCGGTGCGAGAGTCATACGACCAATGAAATAACATTTCAGATTAAAAAAAAACTTTTAGAACAAAATAATCACCTTTCAATCCATTATATGGAGGTAGACGAATGTAGCTATCAAAAAGATTCAAATAGAAATTGTAGATGATTTTTCAATATTGTATCTCTGGAAGTAATAAATGTTCCATCTAGGCGAAGGAGGGTAGCCATCTTGGTATCATGACTGTTGCACTATCAGCAGACGTAGCAAATTACCTCGAATGGCATTAGCTGTTTCATTTATCACTTCTGCTCTTCTGTTTTTCAGATGTTCTCTGCAGCGTTTAGCAAGTTCCTACGTTAGTCGGTGATTTCCCGTGGTTTTAGGTACTCCACTCTAATATATAAAATGAAGATTTCTTAGAGTAAAAGGTTTCTTGGTAATTTTCCAACTCTCGGCACTTTCTTTTGAGTTTCTTTAATGTGCCGAATTGACCGATCACATGTTTTTGTTTCAGAATCTCGCTTTTCAAAAAAATGAAGCTTTCTCTTCTTTTTGTGTGAAGAGAAAATTGGCGCGGTGGAAGTGATGGTCGGATCCCGTATAACACTTTGGAACAGTTGCGATATCCGCTTACCATTTGCTATGACGTGGTCTATATTCATTATAATACTTTCTCTTAGGAGATAAAGATCTTCATCTTCATCTTTACGTCCATTGTATGGATATTATAAATCTTCATTGCAGTATTGGTATTCACAAATTAGCCTATCCTACGAAAAAATTTAACCGTTAGCTCAATTTGAGAGGAAAAAAACGAATGAAACAGAATTCAAACATACATGGATGACATTGACCAATTGCTTTGAAAATGGAAATGAAAAGAAGAAAATTAGTACCTACAATGGGAAGAAGACCTTCTTTGCAAAGAGAATTCAGATGCCCCACAAGCCGTTCAACAACTCGAGATTGGACTTCCATCCTCTCCACAATCGACAGTATATTTCTATTTTCAACGCAACACAACTTCTCTTCAGTGTCATCGGTAATCGAAATTTCTTCAACAGTAGTTATTCTGAATTGAATGAATGACAAGAATTACTTTTCTACGAAATAAACCTGTGGTCAATCGTCTAATAAACGGAGGTCGAAATGGACATACTATGAAAAAAGTAATATTTCAATGTCTTTTAATTTTAACATATTTGTTTTGACACAAAACAGAAATTCGGGAAAATATCTTGATTCGCAATTATGATCACAATAATGTCAATCATAATAAATCGTCATACCTTTTAGTGAAGCCTGTTCCATTATCCGATTTTTCAAATCTTACTTTTTTAACAGAGTGTGGAATACTCATTTGTTCTCTACAAATCCAACAAATAACAATTATAATGAATACAAAAAAAAAGTAGACACACTTATGATTGGTTGTATTAAGAACTGACCTTTGCGCTGACAAACACTGTTCAGATGTTTCCATTGCTTAAAAAAGAATGAGAATATCATGCAAAATATCAAGTTTGAGACAGAGTGGACGTTACAAAAATAAGAAAGCAAAATCACCAAATAACATAAATAGTGTAATGAATATAAAAGCATAGACGTACTAATATTACTACCAAGAAAGAGATAAGGAACGAGACCATCGAAATGAGTGTTCTATAATTTAAAAATACAGCTTTAACCAATAAACGGCAAAAAAAAATTATGCTTAACCATACGTTTAACATCTTTGAATGACGAATTTATTCAATTAAAAGTACACTAAAAATTACCAAAAAATGTCGAGTGCATACAGCTAAGCCACTTCGGTATCTAAAAGATTCATCAGCTTCTAATAGAGAGGATACCCAACGTCTTTTAAGTGGATCATCTTAAAAAATACAGTTTTCTTTCATAATTAAACGAGTTACATTTGCTATGTCGATATTTTAAAAGCAACCAACTTGCTTCAGGAAATGGAACACAAATAGTTTTCGTTTCTCGGTTAAAACAACTATTCACAGCACATGTCGCAAAGCATAGCGCACCCAGAGAAGATAACGAGGTATTGAGTCCTTCCACAGCAAACTTGCCAAATATAGTAGGTTCCTTAATGTTACATAAAGCAATTATTCAGAAACTGTACGGTTATTATTAACAATTGTGATGGGTTTAAACGGCATTAGTTTTGACACCTTACGAACAACTCTGCTGTGATGTCGACTGAACTATAACCACCCCACTCTTGTTCTAAGAACAATTTATGCTTCGCTAATATATTGGTAATAGTACCTTACCTGCCTTCTGTTGTGGTAGAACATTCCATTACTATCGGAAGCACACAACAACAAATTAGACCAGATAATCTCAATACCTGCATAACACCTCGAACGTGGCATTTCCCTTCAGCAAAGTGCATTTCACAAATATGTCCATTTTCTGGCAAACAAAGGTCAAATGCTTTAGGCAATCCAAGTCCGTCTCGTATAGCAACACACCATTTATCATAATCGACTCTATAAATCAACTGATGATTTGCAGACAATCACAAGATAGGGCAAACTGTTGGTTTCCTTTTTTCTTCTTACTATAATAAAGCACGCACAGCAACCGTACGCTATACTTAAAACATGTGTTTTTCATTTTTCAATTTGACATGGATGAACGATAAAATCACTGTAAAATGTACCTATTTGATGGAATTGAGAAAAGCTTCATGAATCGACCAGAAAAAATAGATATATTCGAAGATTTATAACGACAACCTAAAGATGAAGCATGAACAATATACAACAATACATCTTCTGTTGGAAAATTAAATATACATTATAAACCTACCAGGAATATTGCAGCAGACATCATCATCGAACGGTGATACTAGAACACCATTGGGTTCTCAAAAATATTTAATAATATGTACTAATAAACATATTTACTAAAATTCTTTGATCCCAAAAGTTAAAAATTTTCTGGTTCTCCACCATTTTAATAAAATATATCTAAATTGTATTGTAACGTTTTGAAAGTGTTTAAGATTTTTAAAGTTACCTAGCTTATCTATTTCAATGTCCTCGTAACCTATCTCCGACAGAAAAGTGTAACGACGTCGTAATTGAAATAGTATGTCCTGAAATCACAAGTTTGTAATATACTGCACAAAAAAAAAGACAAGGAAGTGCAGGAAGAATGGAACTTAAAATTGTCAAGAGTGTTTCCGGAATTCCAATTTAAAGAAATCAGAATATAAATACATCCTTCGTACAAAACGCCTCAATGGCATTAAAACCGAAGTAGCCTCAAAATAACTGGCAAAACAAATATTAAAACTTGCAAGTAATAGCGTCATACTACTGTTTTACAAGCTTCTGTTTCAAATTCTTTTTACAATAATATTTACAGATGACGCACTTCTTTCGATGAAGAACACTTTCCAGGGAGATAATATGTTGGAATAACAGGCACTGTTGGATCTTCCACTTTCGTAGAGAAATGGCGACTACAAATTCGAAAAGGAAACAAGAGCAACTTCTCTCGAGGTACAATCTGATCGACCAAAGCTTGTAATGGCCATGATTGCCGACCTGACAAAGTTGCTTATAACAAATTCATTACAAATGAAAGAAAAAGCCAAATAAGTCTATCGCACCTTCTTTTATTACATTGAAAAATTGCACAAGAAGATTGTTCTGGCATTGGATGTCCGCCTAAAAACCTATTTTTCATACATAGCATACTATTATAGCTCAAATTAGTTGATTTACTATATTGATGTTGCCATGATTAAATGCAATACATGTTTGCATTGTTTGCATAAGGTTAAGTAACGATGTTACATTTCTAGCATGAATTATACTTATATTGTCTTTGGATTTTTCTAAGATTCATCAACGAAACATTTGAAAAAAACATGAGAATTTGGACTCCAATAAGTAAAATGCACATCCTGCTGAGATCATGTACCTTATTTTGATAAAAGCTTTGCCACGTAATAAGATTATCTTCATAATGAAAAAAATAAGAAATAGCTAAAAATATGAATAATACTCACTGTGCAAATGCAAATCCATTGAGCAGCCAATTCAACATTGGATGGCAAAGTACAGCTCAACCAAATACTTTGTGCTGGATCTCTCTTATTAATACAATTTTCAATTGAGCACTTAATGTTTTTACGAGATGATCTAGACTGCAAACACATTCTCAAAAAACGAGAAGAAGCGTTCGGGGTTTGTTTAAAAAATTTTTCTAAACCTGCACTGCATCAATAATGCAGCCGAGCTTCCTGAGCCTTAACCATAACACTTTAACAGTGTTGTACAAGCTTCCATTACAAACGAGATGCTCTGTATCGATTGTTGATGATGGACCACTGCACTGAAAATTCAAGTTCTAACATTTTCTACGCCAACCTCGGATATATCCACATTCGAAATAAATTTTACTTCTTCAGGAATATGGCAAACAACGTTGTTACTGTGTTTGCTTGCAGCTTCCATTTGCAATGCTGTAACAATTGATAATTTTTCAAGGCTGTAAAAATACAATAAAAACACACCCATGCCGCAAAGATTTGTATTTTCCAAGCACTTGTCATTTCTAAATAAAAATACTTTGAGTTTCAAATCTAGTATTCTTGAATAGACGTGCTTTATTTATTTTGACACATTTGCCACATAAGGTACATGCATTAAAGAAATCTTGATACATTTAATCATCACATCTAGCAAATATTCATTCACTTAATACACAGAAACACTTTCAAATACATTACAGTGTGACCACCATAAGATATAAAATGATACGATAACATACACTAATTTCGATATCACAAATATTTTACATCTGGAAAAAAAGATGAAGCAAACAGGTTGATTAGTAAGCAATACTCATCTAAGCGTAACAAAAAATTGTCTTTGATTTCTTTGTGCTGCACGACAAACTTTCAACCAAACAGTATTCATAGAAAAATAAATTTACACGAGGTCGATACCGACAGCACTTGTGATAACAGTCAAACTCCCAATTTATCTAGATTTTTTTGAAAATATACTGTGCACTCTCAATAAATATAGCGATAGAAGTAGAAATTATAAAATCTCGAGTAGGTAAATATGTTAGGCATTGTAAAACCGGAGAATATTACACAATATTAGCAATTTAAAAACTTTAATAATTGTTACACTCGGCACAACATAATAAATCTATTCAAAGTTCCTTTTTGTATTTTTTGAAATTGACAGAAGGTTCATGTAGATACATCATGTAAACACTATGCGGGTCAATGTCTTCGAACTTGTGAAACGAGATAGGTTGAACTTTCCTTTAATTATTGAATCTTTTCGACTAATGTAGCGATTGGTAATAAACTGACTCTTAGCTCTGCATAAATTTACCGTAAATATGGCTCTGGATAATCAATGTGTCGAGCTTGATGGAATGCACTGTTATGAATGATTACTGTATCTTTCTGTCGAGCACACACGCCTGTAAGAAAAGACTATTTGTTCAGTTATGGGAAAAAAATTAGACACACCTATGATCATGTCATCAGGAGAATCTTCTGTAGGGCACTCACAGTTATTTGCAATATTTTGAGCAGCAACATTAGAAAACACAATTCTAAATAATATACATCTAAAACATACATTTTGAAAATGTCCTACCAAACTTTAAGATATTACCCCGATCCACCAGTAGGGTAATCGTAGCCGGAAAATCCTGAAGCAGAGAACCCATATCCATATCTTTCACCTATTATGATCTGAAAAGGATACAATAAATGCCAAAAAATCACTGCATCAATCATTTCAAGTAACAAATGCGATAACAGTTAAAAATATCCCTAGAAAAAAAACTAATACTTATTAGAGTATTTAAATAGCCCAATACCAGGTATTATGCATGAATACAATATTTCCACCTCCCATAGTTCTGCTCAAATGTCATACATATTGATCGTCTTCGTAAATGTTGACCCTATGAAACATCCTCCAAGTGCGTTGTGCAAGAATATTCTCGACATCAACTACAAACATTTACATACTTCCTTTATCAGTTGGACCTTGGAGCCATCATTCGAACGCCTCATAAATAGTTCATAAAATTCATACCTAGTTAAGAAAACAACAGCAGCTAAGTACTGGGTAAAAGTTTTCAATTAAAGTAGCGCGCTTATAATTTGAAGGACGCTTTAAGAACCAGTTACTTCATTAAAGCCTGTAAATGGAACCAAAACAGCTTTTCTCGTTCTATTAATTTCAACCCTTTCATTCACCATATTTAGAAGCATTAGCCAAACATCAAATTTGATTCTTTCAACCCATTGAATTAGTTTCATCCATATTATTGGTTTTCATCTTCTCTTAATTCCCTTTCGAAAGAATCTCTGTTTTCTCTGCACTTTGCATAAAAGATAATTGATTAGCAAAACTAGGATCTGACAGGAATTTAACATCTCACTAAAAATTTTTCGAAGAAAAAACTAGTATTAATTAGCGTGTTTAGATGGCCCATCATCACGTATTATGCAGAACCTTAATGTTTCCACTTTCCACCATTCTCATCCAAATGTCTTATCAAACGGATACCTATTTTATTTCAATTAAAATACTTCATTATATGTCGTAAGAAGTGAACAGTCTGATAAAATCCTATCGCTTTGTCGAACCTGCCCCATCGCTATGCAATTTGGATGGCATTCGTTAAGTACAATTATATAAAACGCTTCTCATTCTGGTCGATAAGTGCGAACAATTGACGTTTTCTCGGTGAAGGAAGAGACTATGAGTAGATGACGCTCTCAGTAGGCTTCTATAATTCTCACTATCTTTTGAATAATAAATCTCCACCACAATCTTGCTTGTTGTAAAAATTTAGTCTGATCTTATATCCTTACAATGCATAAAAAGATCATCAACGTTAATATAAATGCACTTTAAGCAAATTAAGAGTAAAAATGAATGTCCCTTTACTTACATTTCAAGGGATGATAACTGCACGTGATATTTAGCACATACTTCATCTTATATATGCTGTCACGTGATGTACGAATAATACGTATATTGTATCCATTAGCTTGAAAAACTCAACATTCATTCCATTAAGCAAAAGAACTTACGCAAAACAACTTTTGAGGGACAAACCTTGAACTTTTCTTTAAAGGTATTTTCGAGCTTCACACTGAAACCATGGAATAAAGAAGATTGAAATAGAGCAGTAGTCACCAATGCCAGTCGATATTTTACAAGAGTAGATTATCCTTGAGCTGGTTCAACTAATTTTGTTTTTTTTTTGAACAATCGTGATAATATTTTTGTTGACAGTTGTTAGCGGACCAACTAAATGGTTTACATACGCATTAAGCCAAAATCTTCATTTTTTAGGATTTCTTGGTATGCAGCGGAAAACGATTTGATCTTTATAACTGATGGTCCAAAACATTGTAGGTTTTTTATGCAAAAAAGTATAGCCTTGAGTCCAGTCTTCCCTTACTTATTATTTAAGAGAAGGGTTTCGTCAAATGTTTTCTTATTTCGTTTTTGTCATCATTAACGAATTTTTCTTTAGCGAAAAATTCTTTTCTAACATTATCGTCGGTGCGAATTATCGTCCAAAGAAACTGATAAGCTGACTCAGTGCAGGAGAATAGTACTACTAACGCAAAAAACGCTATCTTGAGTCTGAATCTGATCAATTTTCGCTCGTGTAAATTTTTTTGAGGAGAACCCAATGTTTATCAGTGACTTTGCTTCACAGACAATTAGAGTTAATCTTTGTGACAACGAAAGCAGCATAGGGCGTTCTCTGCTCTAGCTTCGACTTTCTAGTTCCAATGTTTTCACATCTGCCACCTCCCAATGACCATTTGTACTTTTACGTCGAATGTGTTTACAACGAATTTGTGAATTAGTTACTGGTTCCGGACCACTTTTCCCAAAAAGGCAAATCCAATTCATTTTCAGCACCTACTCCACTTGTTAAATAGTGATTAATGGTGGTATTTTACCGTCAATAAAAGAAACCGTCGACGAAAATCAAATAAAGTAATGGGATGTTGTAGGAGTCCATATAATTAATTTTGAATGATTTTTTGAAAAAATACTACGAATGTTAACTGTCAGAAAGTTTATTATCTGTCCATTAAGTGGTAAAAATTAATAGCGGCCTACATTTTCGGTGCTATTGTAACACGAAAGGAGTCGAAGCAGACGTGGAATGCTAATTAGTGTATCGTCATCAACTACAAGAAGCCAAAAAAACTTCTGCGTTTGAGGGAGAACTGTGTCCACGTAATATTTCAAAATCGCAATGGTTTTTGCACAATGACCTGAATTAACGAATAGCAGACATTGAAGGTGCTCTGTTACAAGAATTTCACACATGTACTGTGCGACAGTAGTATTCTTGTAAGCAATACGGCACAATAAAGCAAATCTCAATTTCTTCTCAACATTTAACAAAATGTTTCTGCCTTTACATCCATCTCGTCACAATTTTTACTGACAAAAAGATTATAATAAATTTTCGAACATAGAACCTGTGAAAATGTGACGAAAATTTTCACGAAAAATGGATTGAATTAAACGAGTAGACCCACTACTGCAAAAATATCTATTGTTAGAGTTGTTCGAAAAATTTGCACTTATTGGTCAAATTGTATAAAGTGTGAGTTTAGAAGAAACAATTGGCGCATGATAACAGTCTGAGGTCTACAAGTTTATCAATAACTTCAACGAGAAAAAAGGCTAATTAAGCAAATCAACGCTAAGGTTAGCAAAAGGCGCTTGACTCCAAGAATTTTTGGAATTGTATGCAAATGAGAGGAGCAACTAGAGTCGCAGGCAAATATAATATACAAGTATAAAGTAACGTGAACTTGCGAAGCTATGCAAAGGAGCGGTAATAAAAAGCTTCTATGATTAAGAGCGAAATTCATAAATGAAGCAGCTGTAGCAGTAAAGGATATTGGCAGAGCATTTCGAAGCTTCATCAATCACGACCAAGATAATTGTTTTCTAGCCAAAAAAATATGCACTTACTCCTTACAAGAAAGGTAAAAAAGAGAAACATTTACTAATTCTACTCCGATCTTTGCAACAGTCATTCATCTACCTGCATATAAAGAGAAAAAAGATGAAAATTTTTTCAGAATTCTGCTTGCTACCACGACTGTAAGAATAATACAGTATCTTGCTCAGACTGGATTTAGTTAGAGCATATGGAGAATTCATACGCTAGCTGTTGGAATACAAAGCTTCATGAAAACAAGCAGAACCGAATTGCTACACAAAACGAAATACGTTCACAACATTGGCAAATATCTCGCAATATGCTGATGTCCATTATCAACAAACTTTTCGGACAAATATCCTGAAGAGCAATAGGAAAACATAAGACGAAGAAAGATCATTTCAGCAACGTTTAAAAAAACTTTAACACGAGGAGCATATTAATACAACCACGAACCTTATAGAAATAACACAGGGGTTCGAAGTATGACTGTTTAACTTTTACGATCTTAAAATAACCTTTCATTAGACTAAAGCGATGATGCAACCGTTGAGAAATTGAGCGCTTCACACTCCATGCATCAAAACACTTCATGAACTAATAACAATTTCACAACCAAAACCTTTCAATAACGAATGACAAGACGCTATTTTGCCAAATCATACGTAGATAGCCTCGAGAGCGAAATGCGCGTCAATACAATGAACTACGGAGTGCAATAGGAAAGCAGAAGGAAACGAGTAGCATGAAGATTATTCAACAGCACCAAGGATGTAACAAATACGACAAATAATTCAATGCTCGTAGCGCACATTTTCAATAATAGGCTATAACCTACGTCGACGATTAAATATCAAGGACAAAGACTTGATATTTATAAGTCTGTTTCATATATGATAAATAAGATAAGATAAGCTTCAGAATTGATCAATCCCTTGTGGCGGGATCTTCTACGCATTCGTGTTCAATGTGATATCGTGGAGATGGTTGGTATAGCCTGGTATATGCAGTGACTTGATTTGAAAACTTTTCACCAAGACAGCACCTGTGATCTTAACCGGATTTCTCGCACCAATTTATTGACCCCGGATGGATAGTGCGGCTTCATAGGCCTAGGAGCGGCCGCGAACTGATTCGAGCCTGCATGTCACTGTGGCACCTCTACCACTGCGTGCATTTTCATATATGTTACGTACGAATTATAACCAGTGGACACACTAGCCGTTAGTACTCGATTTTACCAGAAAGTCTATAAAAATAATTATGATGTTCAACAACTGTATGGAAAAATGATAGCTATATTGATGCCTGCTGAACTCTGCCGATGATCAATACAAATTCAAGTCTTCATATGTTTACATATTTGCAAATATACACTTGTTCAGTGAATTCTTCTGGAAATCTATAAATAGCCGCAAATCTACCCCAACCATAAAACGCTAATTGCTAGTTAATCGCAAGCTAAAAGCGACACTTCTATGTGCATATAGATTACTGACTGTACGTACTTAACTGTATATAGACTGTAGCATGTCAATTCAGCAAACAGCCTGCAACCAAGTAACATGAAATACACGACAGGTAATTATGGGTCGCGTCCAACACATACGTTCTACTCTACTCGTTTACTGTACAAAATACCGAAGTCCATAAAAAAAGTAAACTGCCATCCCGGTATTCTGTGCGTAACAACTTCAAAACAGTGAAACAATAGACAAAATTTCTGTGGTTCCGAAAGATTTTGCGGTACTGCAGTATTGCGTTGGTCGAATAAAAAGAAGCTGTTAAAGTCTCAGAGCCAAACCATACTGGTTGTATATGAAACAGCTAAGTCACAAGGTACGCGCAAAGCACAAATGTTAACATAAGAATTCTTCAAGATTAACAAAGAAGCTCAAGTATGACTTTGCGAAACTACCCCAAAACAAGAAGAAACTAGGCAAAAAGCATTATTTGTCACAAAACAAAGGATTTTTCAATAGTTTCACAAAATATGCAAAAATCAGGTGGTGGCGTCAGTGTGACCGCCGGCTCTAATTTCTAATTTCTTACTTTTAGAGCCATAATATTGTCATGTCATTTCTTAAGAGCAACCAACGAGTCGAATCGAATGCTTGAAATTGCAGAAAGGGTAATAATAAGACTGGAAATTTTTAAATAACTTCAAGTAATTCATTACACTTTACCTCTTAGCTGATTTTAATGCTGGCCGTAGAAGTGCTTAGGAACACACAACGTAAAAAACAAGACTTTTTTGAAACGAATTGATGAGTAGTTGTCACGTCATAGCTTGGTGTTAGAATGATTACCTATGATTAACCTTAAATTTAAAAGCCCTTCTCCAGACAAAGATTTCTAATTTAAATGTCATGACAGATAGATTTCTTCTAACGAATACCGCTGTTTTTCCAATGCTCTACATGAATCGAACCATCCTATGTCTCCAATATGAGCATTGCCACTTCCAAAGAGGCAAAGGAGATTTCTTCTTCGATCTCTAAATCAGCCATATTTGTCTCAAATTAAGTAACGACACAGGAGACGACCATATTGTTTGGAAGATCATCACTTTGAAAATCCACGTGTCATGCCATTGGTAAAAAAAAACTGTACAGTATTTGAGATAGGTATGATTATGCTAGACCATGTGGAAAAACTGCACTGACTCGATTCTTCACAAACTATTTGTCCAAATGCAAACCTCCAATCATCGGCCACTGACTGAAATGCATCGCTGCACAAAAAGGAGACACTAATGACATTGAAAAATATCGTGGAATTTTTCTGTTGTTGCTCGTCTATTAGCTATCTATATAAGTCATCTTTAACAGGTTTGACAGAAGATTAACCACACGTGAAAGTAAGGTATCAAGAAGAATGATTAAGAACAACAGACCATATTAACACAATTACGAACTCATTAAAATAATATAAGAATGTAAAAGAACGAAGAAAAGAAAATATAAAAGAATGGAAAAGCAGGAATACACGAGAAACGATGAAATATTAAGTAAACCTAATACTTCATTATTATAAACCCTGAGCACTGAGATGACCACTGAGCACAAGCTGTGACAATTATATCCGATCTAATATTAAACGCAATACACGAAAACTAGAAGCCCTATTATAATGTGAGTTTACGAAAAATATTATGCCAACTGAGCCAAGAAAATCATCAGAAAAAAAATATTGCACTGAACTCCCATGCGTGCAATGAAGAGATTGCTGTTTTCTTGTCGTCCGTTCTATACTTTCAATGATCAATATGAATCTATATATGTATATATATATATATATATATATA
>KN716360.1:96790-110809 GCA_000816705.1 Dictyocaulus viviparus
AAGCACATCAACTTTAAAAATTGCTTATTTGCCATAAATATTCAACAGACTTCGTATTATTGGAGTTTCTTCGTATGCTTTTTCGCAGTGATTAATAGTACAGCCAGTTTCGTAGTAAGTAATATGGTATTTGCTTATCATCTTCCTACTTTGGAAACTTCCTTATAACTAAAATTTCGGTCAAAAGTGTACATGATTCGCATCGAATATTTAGAAGTCCATCAAGTATCAAATTGAGTCATAATTTATAAAGTGTTCTGAGGATTTCCAGTCAGGGAGGAGGTTCTTATAGTTGTCGTACGTTCGCTGAGAATTGTAATAATCCATTTTTGGTTTTTGAATAATATATTAATGGAAAATGTATCGGTGCTGAGAAGGGATGCCGTTTTAGCAGTTGTTATACGTGACTCGTTTTTCCACTTTCAAAAAATTGTTATTCCTCCACTTATTCCGCAATTTGCTTTGTTTGAGTTGATGTCCACTGTCTTCAGAAATCATTCAAAGCATTATCAAGCGAATTTTCTCATTTCAACATGAAAAGACGAAAGCGTTCAGAAATTTCCATCAAACAAAGAAGAATGAAGTTGTATGCATAGTAGGAAAATGACGGTTTGATCAGTTACGAGGTTTGCGATATGACGGAGGATATCAATGAAAATGAGAATTCACTGGTTTGACGCTATTTCATTACCACATCGTATTACATCGTTTGATAGTTAGCTTTCTATCTTTTATAATATTCGAGTTAGAACTACAAATTTTGAAATGTCAGAAGCATATTTTTACCACCCTCCTATTTTTCTCCACATACACGTTTTTTTACTCGCATATCAACCTCGATACTCTTTTTGAATATGTATTTTCTTTAGCCAATGACATAACTTTTGATTCTATCGATCTATTTATTCATTATTACTGTTAAAGAGAAATAAGCGACATCAAAATGCAAAAATTTCAATATGCAATTATCTAGCACTCGTTGAATGAAATTTTCGGGCAACAGTGTGAAGAGGAAATCAGTTATAGAAATTGTTCTTCCTTTAGACACACTTCACATCTTGCTGTTTGTCATTGTTGTCAGGTGTGTTGTAGCGTTAAATTCAACATTTCAAACTGCTACAAATGCTCGTAGTGAGAGGAAAATTAATCCGCTTCATTCACATGTGCCTCATTTCATTCCATTATCATTCAATCTGAGATAATAATCTGACATACGATTCGTTTTTCATCATTGAATTCTTAATAATTCCATCAATTTATTAATACAAAACAAGAAGAGATGAATATATTAAGCAACTTTTGGTATTCGACATCGTTCCATCCTGTGAAGTTCTCCTTATCTTGTCTCGACGATTTCAAGCTTTTTTCATTTATTATTGATTTATTATATAAATGAAAGCATATCAGAACATCATACGATGATTACATAGTATTTTGGATGAATCTGATCAATTTGCATATGAGTGTTTTATGCTACCTTAAATAATTTAATAATTCCTGAAATGGTCTAATGGATTGAACCGGGATCACAAATATGTGATGTTCAAACATGTTTTCATGTCCTGTAGTATTACTACTAGAAGCTTATTTTCTGTAACATAAAATGAATCATTCTGCTTGAAAGGAACACTACGTTCTTCTCGAACAACCGAGGCTATTGATCGATTTCCGTGTAGAATAAATGAGTAAAATAGATGAATGTAATCTAAAAGTGAGGGACTGGATCTCTTCTACTTTTCAAAACACCAGTTTGTAATTTTCGAAAATTTCTGCACATCTGTCTGTATGATCGCTTCAGCACAATCATCCCCTTATCCCTCTAATACAATGAGATAGTGATTGTATGATAAGCTTATCAAATTCTTATCACTATTTATTCACGATTAGCATTTTGTTAACATTTTTTAAAACACATATAGAAATTTTCTTAACAAGAGACGATATTCAATTGAATTATTAATAATATTTCGTTTGTCTTATTTTAAGAAATGGACCCTAGAAAAAGTTTCGAGACTATTTATAAACGATCGATAAGACGAGATGAGTCTAGAAAGTGTTTCATCCATTTCATAGAATTGTGAACTACGTTCAGTCTTTGTAGATGTTCTGAATATCATTGCCGTTTGAATGAAGCTGTCTCTCAGACGATCACCGAATACTAACGTTTTATGAGGCTTTCCGAAGAGATTTGATAGCTGTTGTTTGGTAGTTTCATAGAAGTGCATTCAAATTGAGAATTCTGTAAAACCAGTGAATCCTATTTTTCATAGAATTAATGTTTTATTTTTACATCGCTTTATCTCACTCGACTGAATTAATACAAACATTTAATTCTTCTAAATTATAATTTGATTCACAACGACACCATCTAAACGTGCTTCTGATTAAAGCGTTTTGTAGCGCAGCGAGTAGAAGCTGTTTCAGCACCGTTCCATAGTTATCGGTACTCCTTCTCACCTTAAGAAACTGAAACTCTATGTTAAGAAAATTATCTCAAATTTTATCCATGAAATTGAAATTAGGTGATCTGATCAGGTTGATATTTGAGTAATATATGCACTGCTTACACCTCAATATATTCATTACCTTTAGATTGCATGGAGATATAAAGGAGTCTCGAGCAGTATTTTCATAACCTGAATAATTTGGCTCACAAAGTTAGTTCTTGTCAGAATCCGTTGAGATGGCCGTACTTAAACTTCCAGCAATAGAATAATTGACACGATGTGATGACAAACCTGCAGCAAAGCATTTTCCCTCCGCATTATATCAGCTCGCATCCCATCACCTGTACACTGATTATTATTAAATATTAAATTCAAGTAGATTAAATCGATAAGTACGAAATGTATTCAGCACGCTTTTTTTGCGTTGTCATAATCTTTCTCTTAAGAATTATATTAACACTTTCACTGTCTTTATTGTGCACATCTCAGCCACGCGGAATTCACTAAGAGATTTTTCGGTAACGTTAAAAAATTTTTTCAACTTTTGCTCAGCTAAGCTTTAGGTTTTTTGAACAAACCAAATAAGTTCTGTTTGAAAAAAAAAAGAAGCGAAATCCTTGTATGAATACTCGGCTAATAGTAGATCCGACCAACCGATGAATATACGAGAAAAACTGCCTGTGAAAATACAACAGCAAACTGCTAAGTAGAATCATGATCCTCAAGTAAGAAGATCAAAATGCTTTTCTGTGGCAACCAGGAAAATGCTCGATTCAACTGCAACATGTTTGACACGGCTAGGTATGAATGTTAAATATAGAAGGTTGCAATAGAAATGCTCGAAAAGGTACGAAGAAGAACCTCAACAGCTTTCTAGCAAAGACGTCGTAATCAGCTCAGCAACGACTAAAGCTTTATTAAGATACCTTTATTAGCTCTATTCAAGAAAATAAAGGACTCACCACTTTTCACCTTACCATTGCAAACTGATAGCGGAAAAGTTCAATGTAACATAATTTTATTGTAAGACCTCAAAATAATCTTAGGAGAAAAGCGCCTTCAAATTCTTCCTTATAATTTACGTTGCGATGTAAAAGGCGAAAAGCGGTACAGTTTCTTTACCGAGCAAGTTTAATATGCCATCGCTCACGGACCTTTAATAGAAGAACAATGACCGATAAGATATACAAAATTGCTGCTCGGTTTTCTTGCAGCCAGCTTTTTAAGCTCTAAGCAAAAATTGTTTTTTTTTGCGCATAATAAAAACATTGGTTGAGTTCCAACCTATAATTGAAGCATAGGTTAGTAAACACTTTCGCTGTCTGAATTACATCAAAACGTTAACGACGAAATAGATATCTCTCAAGAATAGTATCTGCCTCTTGTTCTCACCTATACGGTTGAAAAACTCATGCTACAGCATTGAATCGAAAACTATTGTCAGATGATGTGAGTCAAAAGTGGTACGATCTTGTATACATACTAATCGCATGACGATTATAGAAATCGCACAAAGGTGATGTATCAAAACTTAGTTTTCAGGTGATGTAATTTTGTTTTTAAGGAAATATGTAGGAAACATAGTGGCGAAGTGTTGGAGGTACCACGATGATATGCAGGCTCAAAAAAGCTCGCGGCCGTTTCCCAGGTCTACGAAACCCACCATCTCTCCGGTGTCAGTGGATGGGTAGCAGAGGAATCTGGATAAAATAAACTTGGTGAAGAGTGGTCAACTCAAGAAATTGTGTAGACCAGGCTCGTATTCAACCACATCCAGGATATCACGTTTAACACGAATAGGCGCATCCCGCAACAGGAATTTATCAACACTAAAGCCAATCTTATCTTAATATTCAGCAGACTAGGTAAATCCATATCATATTTTGAAATTCATACGATGAATATGACAAGCCATACGTTTTCTGGCTGGCGGGTCTCCGATTGAAATGTGTTGGAAACAATCATTTGCAAAGTCTGATAAAGATGAGAAAAGTTAGAAAATCGCAAGTACATGTTATCACAAGCAGTACTAAGCTCTAAAGGCTTCTCCTAATTTCACCTTATTACATTTAGTACCTCAAGATTAAAAAATTATGTGATTTTTCCAAGATGACTACCACATGATATTTCTTGACCCTTACCTCTGAACATATCTCAATGTACGTAACACACAGCTGGGTTCCTTTTGTAGAATAGCAGCTTTATAAAGTCTAAATCGAACATTAAGCATTTCTCACTTGACTTCTTCTTATTTTGCTCTTTGAGATTGCTCTTGTTCTTCAGAGCTTGTGTAATACATACGTGGATTTTATGGTACAATGTCGTTCGCTAAATACTTATCGATTTGTATCGTACTTTCTTTCGTCGTCAACACAAAACGAATTAAGCAGCTAATAGTTTTCTTCGTTCAGATTTGTCAATGGCATCGCTATCCGCACGACAAAGAGGCGCTTTGATGAGGAACAAGCCGACCGAAAAAACGTGTGGAAAAGGACCGACGATGATTGAGACAATCAAGGTTTGTGTTTATTTTTTATGCTGTCTGCTAAATTAGCTACTATATCATTTTTAAATCACTTCTTTTTGATCAATGCTGAAATTTTTCCTTGCTCATCACCTCGTTGATGAATCGCTGTAGTAATTATAAACATAAATTTTCATGTATTGTATGAGCACTTTGAGAAGTAAAAGATGTAGGTGTGTCTTAACGTCTTTTAACACTTGTTAACGTATTGCTTTGTGTTGTACATTAGTAAAGTTTGATGATTGGTTTTTGAAAAAGCTAACATTGTCCTCACACGTATGGAGTGTCGAAGATGAAGGTAACAGTCGGCATGGAGACCGTTGTTAATCATTTAATCATTTTGTTGGGTGTTAATTGTATTCACGGACGGGAAGAAAAGCAGGAATTTACAAGAAAAAATAATTCTAATGCAATCTTTAAATTGCCAAAGACCAAAGATAAACGTCACATGTCATATCGTTCTTCTCGTTTTTTAGAAGCGATAATATTCAGATTAGATTTAGCCGCATGTCTACGCTTAAGGTCGCAAGTACTTGAATTCTTGAAAATATCAAAATAACCAAATGAAAATTAGTAATTCAATAAAATACCAATGCGAGTAAGTAGACATATTGAGGAACTAATGAAAATTGTTGAAATGCTTTGTCTTCTTATGACTCATTTTTATGAAAATATGAGTGACTTTTGGTAGCAGGATTAATGTTTTCATTAATTATAATATATCTGTTCTACTGATTCTCCCGAAGCCTTGGACTGATCACTGATCGGATACCAGTGACATGTTTGCTGTAGTTTTTGTTGTTAAGGGTAATGAAAAAGTCTGATGTAGAAATATATTGTTATTATGACGTAATAGATTTCTTATTTCACATGAATTATTTATGAATATTCCACTAACTTGGTTTATAACGAAACTGGAAACCTCACACCAAATTTTAATTCGAACCCTTATCTCGTGGATTCCCGATCTGATATGCTAGCGGTCGCACATCCGAGTACAGCATGAACATCCAAGATTTTTGGTTAATAGAAATACAGAAAAGATTAATGAAACTAGCATATCCCATAACGGTTTACAGGGATTGATCACAAAAACTGTGAAAGATCTTATGAGTTTCATCATGAAATTCACAATTATACTGCTATGATGAGAGGTAAGTTTCCACTCAAAAAAAGAATCATGAAATATTGTATAACATGCAAAAAAGTTTTCATTCATTTCAATTTTGATCGACATATTTTATTAGTAAAGGAAATGATACGGGCTTATATCTTTGAAAAATAACAACCTAGAAGATTTCTTCGCAATCGCTTTTGTTGTTTCCTATGTTTCAAAGGAGAATTTTCGCTGAATAATTTCCATTCAGCTGATGGTGACAAAGGTAATTCAGTTTGTGTAACAAACAATAAGAATTTCAATGTTCTATTCTGATTAGATGGAATGTTTGAGTTATGACCATTATGGTTGATAAATATCACTAAAGGACTTGAAATGAAATTTCGATGTGGTAAAGGAAGTAGTGAAACTCGTACAAAAGAAAAAAAATCTGTCGTTGACGAGTAACAACGCCAATTCGAAACGACTATGTGCATTACTCTGCTTTATACTTGCCTATTCATTCACAATCCTTATCTATTATTCGAAGCCCTCGTAAAGCAACAGGAAAGGCCATAACAAATAGGTATTCAATTAAGTGCAAGCGGTTCTACCGTAGTGCGCTATGTTACGCAGCCGCAGAGTGCAATGCCGTGGAGGGTCTATGCAAGTAATGATTCGAATGAAAGTCCTCGTTGTAGATTATGCATTTTTCGAGATGAAAATCTTGTTTGTGATTTTAAAGATGACTCCATTCTTTAAGTTTCTCATCCATGGTGAAATAAATTACCGTAATATCACAGAGATCCATGTTGCTTTAAAGATCTTTCAATTTGATAACGGCTAAATCGGGTGGGGGGTTACACATTGTAGAAGTCTCTTATTCATTTTTATCATGTAAATTATGATTATACATTGTTTTAAATACGTTGTAGAGCTTGTGATATAAAAATCAAACATTTCTCTAAGAAAAGTGGGTTTCTTCCATAAACGGTGATTCACTTGACTGCTTTTTTTTATAAATTGTTATCTACTTCTCTTTCATCTTTCTTGCTTTTGTGGTGAATTTTTCATTAGCCTATAATTTACATATGACGTTAACTTCACATTCTGCTTCGTTTATTATCACGTTGTTATGCTGTACTTTGTAAATACAAGCGAATGTGTTTAGTAGTTTGCCCTCAAGGCTCGATGCATTCTAAGCTAGATGCCATTAACTATGTATTCTTATGTATAGAGGCGAAATACTATGATTGTCACTACGTCTTCTCCCAATGCATACATGAATTGGAGATCTCAATTAGTCGTTTCTACTTGTCACAATCCTACCAGTTTGTTTCGTCCGTTTTCGTTACTTAACTCACAAGTTGCATACTCCTGACTATGATGCACAATGTTCGACTGAAGAGGTTAACTTGGATCATTTGTTTACGTTGAAAAATCGCAGAAAATCTCTTCGTGCTTGCTGGCAGATACACGACATAAATGGCTACGAAATTTAATGAGCGGAATTAATGTGATATGAAAGTACGTAGCGATGAAACCAAAGAGGTTATGCACAAGTGTCAAATTGTGATTAGGAATTTGGCAACTCATCGTCAACATTTACAACTAGCAACTAACATATGATTCTTTTTTTTTTGAATATTTCACGTAATTCAAGTCGTTATATGAATGAAGTACTTAATGAACTATTCAGGAGAGTAGTTAGTTAGTTGAACACTTTCTGGACAAAATCTTTGAAAGAACTTGTAAAAGAAAATCCCAAACACTCCTGAATAGTTTATTAATTTCTGCGGGTTAAAGGAGTTTCTCGCGTAAATATTGAATCGTCACACAGATCATTAAGCCTGTGTTCTAGTCGTTCAATGAGGTTTGTTTGCCTGTGAAATATTATGTTGTTCTACGGAAATCCCTGTGAAGATTCTCTTATGAAACCATTTTGCGAGTGCAACTTTGTAGTTGACTCGGTACCTGTGATAATTATCAGAAAAGGTGGAAGCGGAGTACGGTAGTTCTTGTATTCTTCAATGCATAATTAATATTTCTATTATTTTTGATAGCTCGACCAACTCAGATACTAAATATGTTATGACGTAATTTCCTTCATATTTGGATTCTCCATTGTTTTTTACATATAGATTGTTGATACCACATGTTAATAATGAGTACACAGAACAATGCTGATGATGAAGCCGTGCAATAATTTCTTCATGCGATCAGATTTCATTTTTCCGTATCGAGCACTGCACCATTTTTTTTCTACCACCTACACAACATAACGAAGCTTATAAAGAGCAAAGAAAGCAACACTTGCTGAAGACATTTATTTGTCAGATTCGAGTGACATAACAATCTGACATATCAAAGTCATGGTAGATTCATTTTGTTTTCTATATAGTGATAGCTACACAGAGATAGCTGTCGTCTCCATTTTGCTATTACGAAGCTTCATCCTGGTTCCACCCATTCTCTACAGCCTCAGCTAATCAAAAATTTTTCGTGTTGTTGTAATTTTCCAAAAATTTTTCTAATAAAGTGGAACCCTTAATTGATCAGCTGTTCTGTGGAATGACTTGACCAAATCGATTCCTATTAGCAATTACCGTATTTCTTTAGAGATCAAATAGAGATTAGGGAGAAATAAATAAACTGTGTGGATAGATGGGAATCAGATTCTATTATTCACATTATTGATGTTTCATAGACTTAGAATTTTTAATTTCTTAAGGAAGATTTGTAAAAATTGAGAATGGTTTGATTTCTAGTGAGGTCTTGTAGGAACAACAATATTAATTTCAAATTTTCTGCTAATTATTACATTCTGTTTCGTTTGAAGATAAGTTTTCAGCTTCTAATTAATTTTTTGCTATTCTAATCTCTCGGGCAACGCCTCCTTTTATTCGCTCCGTTTCATTGCGTGAATCTCCCACGAAACTCATCACGTTTTCACTTGGATAGTCCCCAGCATTTATATTTTCAGTTATTCCGAATACGAACGTCTGACCTTTATTGTTACGTTTTCCCTCGAATCCTTCAGGAGACGTTCATTAATGGTCGATTTTAAACTGTAGACGACAAAGGTGGCCAAAAGGAGCATTAGTATGTCATATGAAGTCAAGGTCCTATTTGGTTGGTATTTCAACAAACTCAGTTCCTCTCAAATTCGTGTTTGGTAAACCTCTCCGCTTTCTATTTCATTGATTTGCTTCCACATGCTAGATGAGAGCTTTTGCTCAGTATAATATGTGATGTCTTATCGCCTCATTTACCTTGTCGAATCGGTTGACTTTCAGAGCAGACATTATAGAATTTGCTCAAGAAAATAGGATCTTTATTTGTAGCACAATCTTAGTTTGGATAGACGCAAAAAAAAACCATCGGATTTCGTCGTTTTCTCTTCATTCGTTCTAACATTACATTGCTGCGGTATTAGGTTTCTTAAAATTCGAATGATGAGTTGACTTTTTTTATTTTTTGGGCACCTCCATTGATACCTCTTCGTTGAGAAATCGCGGTTTGGTTAAGTGCTTCTTCACGGTGTACCGTGAGATATGATTTATTTGAAGTGATTTCCAAATATTTAATTTCTGCTTCACTTGTCTATAAAATTTAAGCTGAACATACGGTGGAGATAGAATTCTTGCACACTCAGACGATCCAGTTACTTATTCGTCCATTCCTATATTATTATGTGATAAGCACTAGATTGATCTGTCAAAGCAAAATGAAAAAATTCATCTTCTTCGTCTCCATTCACTTACTTCTGAGAACAATTGTGATTTCACTCTCGTATGTTCTCATAACTTCTCACGACCGAATGAAATAAAGCTTCTCATAAAATCAGCTCATTAAACTCTAACGCCATTAGTTGAATAATATAAAAATATCTGATTCATTGTTCATGTAAATGTCATTAATTGTATATGTCGCTTGTCAGTAATTACCTGCTGATTTTGGAACAATTTATAGTCAATCAACTTGAAATTGTTTATGTTATGAGCTTGTATGACTTAATTAAGATTATTCTAAGTGTTTTGTTGTTTTTCTTGGCCGGTAATTTGATACTGTATGAAGTCACTTACTGGATTGCCGCTATTGCTATCGATTGTGCTAAGTATTCATAAGAGTTTAAAACTAATTTCTTTCTGATAAAATACAAATAAATGATTTCCCATCTATGAAATATAATCAATAAAAAGTGACAATTATATATATTTTTTCCTATATGTCATAAGTTGTTAGGTATAATATGTTCGATGAGGAAAATAACTTATACAATCACAGTACTCATCGAAAGTCATATCAATGTTTCTTGCAAATCGTCCCGTTTGTTTTTCCAATCAAAATTAACATATAACTTATTTACTAGCTTAAAACTGTATTCCGATTATCGCATTGGCATTGAACTCGTGACTGACTCTTCATTTCATCGTTCATTATCTGTCATGAATGCTCCTTATGTGGTGAGTTATCACTACTCTTCTTGCTACACTATTGTTCAATTGTTCTCTGAATCAATGGTATGAGATGAATAGCCACCTACTGCAGCAAGCTTGTTCAAATAGGCGTGGTACTTATTTTTACGTATTGTTGACTGATTTGGTTGAAAGACTCTTAAAGCAATCAGTCATCTAACTTTGAGCTCGATTCATAGAAGTTAATGCTATATTTGACTACGTTTTTCAAGAGTTAACTATGCTTTTTGTGGATGAATGGTCCGCTCTCTTACCTTCAGCTTACATCAGAATCTCTTTACTGCCACACTTGGCTCATTTTATTGAGTTATTTCGGTTATGGTCAAATTTGATTCTTTTGCTTTTATCGATTTCCATCTTTCCTACTTGTGTTTAGCAACATACGATCATATGCATCTTTAACCGTTAAGTAATTAGTGAAATGTTCTGGAGCTATTTTTCATCAACCTTTTTTTGCTTATTGATAAACTCTAAGAATATATGGTGTTTATAACGAGAAGCGCAACAAAATGAAATGAAAAGAAGTCTCATCAAGAAGTCACTAACTGAAAAACACAACTATTATGCTATCCATTAAGTTGGCTTGCTGGTATTCTGCACTGAGTGATGGGCTTCGGGCGGAAATACTTTGTTCAACAGTGAGCAAATAGAAGACTCAGAATCTGCAGATTTTTCAAAGCGACCCTAATTTCATTTTGGTGCAGTGTTCCATCAGAAGCGTAGACTTTCTGGAGTATACAACTTGTGTTATTTCTAGTGAAGGCTAGTTCATAATGTAACATCGCTGTGACTCAACAATTCAAACGCAGTCTAGTAAACTTAATGTGGTTAATTCTATATATGTGGTTTACGTTGGGATTCCCTTCAGATTATCTGTGATTATCCTCTGCGGTCGTTCTGTTGCAACGAAAGATAGAGTGGAGACAGATTCACTCTTATGTCTGTCTTTTTCTTCTAGAAATTACTATGGTTATAAGCCTAAGGAAGTAAAATGGAGCAGAGTATATCTCTTCAGTTGTGTTCTTGCGTGGGTTACTGTAGTGCTGCTGGTCGTCGTTGAATTCAGCTAAGCGATATTCAAGTGCTCTAATTTGCTGCGTTAATTTAATTTTCCTTTTCATGACATATTATAGCGAGTAGTTTCTTTTCAGTTATCGATTTCAACGTTCATGATTGAATTTGTGTTTTAGATTTTTAGATTAGAAATAGTTGCTATGGGGAACGTATTTGTTTTCTATTAGAATGTTTTAGTTCCAAACCCAATCAGACATAAACTGGTCTTTTTTTTTCATCACGGGGGAAAAATTCTTTCAGTTTAATTTTCTAGGAATAATTCATTAGATGTCGCTGTCGTTGAAGAAATGAAATTAATGTGATTTCAAAAAAATTGTTGAACGTTTACTAAGCCAGACAGAAGCTGCGTTTTCAATACTTTTTGACGAATGAGTGAGTTATTTGAGAAAACTAATCGAGGAGGAGAATTCGCACTCTGTCTTTTTTCTCCTCCAGTAATTGTATTTTCACGTTAATCGAATCGTTTTTATTCTATTTTTTTACTATTCGTTATTAAATGTTGTCAGATGTAAAGAGAAACCTCATCAAATCTGTTACGTTCCTAAATAACAGATGAAAATGAACAATTGTAATTTTCGTATTGTATCGATAATATTTTTCCAGGGGAATTTCTTTAGAAATTTCTTCTTAGCCTTATGGAAATTATCTCATTTCACGATAGCTCTTTTTTGAAATGATTTTCTTGAATTTCTAGAAATGAAGAGAATGTCATTGGTTGCCAATTTTCCTTCACCCCGTGGGCTTTTACCGCAAAGTTCTTTAAGGAAGGTGAGCAGTGAAATGTGACTGCAGAAGAAATTATCTATTAGAAACCCGATTCATTTTTGAAATCTTTGCAAACAATAATGAATAGAAAAAAGGAAAAAGCTCAATAAGCGCGCCTCACTTGTTTGCGAGAACGAACGTCCAAGAAACAGCGAATATTATGATGTAGATATATTCAGATATTATAGAAGTAAGAAAGAAATACATCAGAACAATGAAGACGTTCTCAGCGAGGGAAAACGCTACTTTCGGTTAACATTTTGAAATGAATAAGAGCAAAGCGACAAGTTGCGTTTCTTTTCCGAAAGTTCTCGTCGAATCAAGTGTGTTGTGCACAAATCATCGAAATTTGAAGAATATTCTGTTCGTTAACAAGTCTAATACGAATTAAATATACCAATAGAATGTGTTATACGAAATAAACAACAAGTACCGTATTGAGTCAGAATTTGAAACCCAACTGAATAAGAAGTTCTGCAAAGAGGATCTATGGAAGAAGAAAATACTCCTCATTAGATAATAATGGAACATACGGAGCGAATGTAGTATCAAAATAGGTTCAAGGACATAGAAATTTTCATTATACTGCAATTACTATATTAGTTTTATAGCTTATATTATACTAATATTTTTAATGATTAAGGCTATTTTTAGTTAAAACTACATTCGGATCGTGGCGATGCTCCAACAGGTCCTTCAACTCCACTACTGTCTGCCCTTGATGGTTACACAGAAGACGAACTGTCAGAATATCGCCAAGTTTTCAACATGTTTGACATAGGTACAGTAATCCACGAATTCGTTTGTATTCAAGTGTTTTTTTTTTCGAATACTTAGAATTTGAGGTAAGTTTTCTTCTTTCTCCTTAAAATTAACTGTTTGATGTTAACGACGGGCTTGCAAGTCACAAGCTCATCAGATATTTCTTTGCACTTTACCTGTTTTTGAAGTAAAGAGATGAATGAATGGTTGACAACGAAATAGTCTTGTACCTCATGTGTTTTCTTCTTGCTCTCTTTTTTCATGAACCATACAAGGTTTTTTCATTATTTTTTATAACTGATCGGTCTTCAACAATAATAAAATATACAACGAGATCAGGATCAATTTAGTAATGTGTTTTGTTTAAAACTATTGCATTTAATAAATAGCGTCAATCAGTGAAACAAATTTGTTTCGTCTAGCAAGAATTTCTCGCTATTTTTTCGGCTGGTTGTCATCAGCTGCTCCTTCTTCCGTTGGAAATTCGTCCGTGCATGGTGTAACTATTGGATCCGTCACATTTCTCTAAAAGCCAACGCATATTAAATTTGAAAATTTCATCAGTCATTTTATGGATTCAAAAGCCGTTTAGCAATAGCCCAGTGGCTATGATCGTTGTTGAAAACGAAACTTATAAATTGGTTGCTAGTTAAAGACGGCAAAACAATAAACAATGAGGTTCATATGCTATATTTCCATGAGAAAAATTATAATTTTTCCTCCCTTCACTCTTTTCACTTTTTCAGTTCCGCATTTAAGAATACATTCGATCCCAACGTCCAGGCAAGGATCGAATTTGTGTGTATACTATAGAACTGAGGCATTTATAAGTTGAACGACTGTTATTGTTCCATTTCAAGATCTACTAGGAAC
>KN716360.1:118751-138648 GCA_000816705.1 Dictyocaulus viviparus
ATCGTTTTTTTCCCTTCCTTAATCGTTTTTTTCCCTTCCCAAATCACTTTTTTTTCAGGCTGACGTCGATGGCAATGGCTTAATAGACTACGATGAGTTTTCCTATATGGTGAAGA
The DNA here is from genome assembly GCA_000816705.1 of Dictyocaulus viviparus. Classification (NCBI taxonomy): domain Eukaryota; kingdom Metazoa; phylum Nematoda; class Chromadorea; order Rhabditida; family Metastrongylidae; genus Dictyocaulus; species Dictyocaulus viviparus. Next base: position 118,868 of record KN716360.1, read on the forward strand.
ATTACCTTACCGATGAGGATATTAATTAATCGATTTCTTCTGATCTTTCAATGTAATGTACATTATTGTTTTTGCATGGATTGTGAGTACATTGTTAATTATGAGATTATATGTAATACATATCTTTTTGCAAAAATATGCATCTTGTAAATAAACAGAAATGACAAAAGAGTGTAGGCTTCTTTTTTCCTTTGTTGGTACATCAGCTGTTTACATTCCATACCAGTTTCATTGAGGAATGTAGACATGAGTGAAAATCATTCTGTCGTCACTCCCAACTGTGAATAAAAATGGTCTACATGGATTTCAATGAAATCGTTTCTCTAATATACACAGAATTACAAGCTATTTCTCTCCACAAATTTTCATCTTTATTTTCTTACACATAATTATTATTCATACTACTTATAACTATTCCATATAATCGGATTTGATTCTAATAACAAATAGTATTCTGAGGTAGTATCGATGATATATGGCTTACTCATCTCATCTCTAAAGTGTTTGATCACTAAATTTTGAGGTAAATATTAATCGAATGCTGAATGGTCATCTTGAGGTAAACATACGCTTTGTAGTAGAGCAAGAAATCACATCGTTAACTCGATCAAAGTTGATAGCCAGTCATGTGATCGGTGGTTTCTTTGAATTGATCTGTTGTGGGTCATCTTGCACCACTAACATATACAATTCCTCTTGAATAATCTTTTTCTTTTCGTGAAGCCGTTTGGAACGGCTTGGACTTCCTGAAGATGAATGCATATTTTTCTATTCCATCATAAAAAGATTAAGTACTAGTTAAAAAAATAATTTCATTGTTGTTTTGATCAGCATTGAAAAATAAGAAACACTGAGTAATGTGCCGGATTTATAATGGTTTAAGAAACGAGATCAAGACAATTCAAGAGTCTAATGAGTTCGATCCATATCGTAAACTATACGATTTACGATTTCGGTCTAAAGTTGTGCAATTTTTGCTTTCCGTTTTAGTCGATTCTCATCAATCCATTCGCAATACTCGTGCATTCATCGAGTTTGATATTGTTTGAACAACACTGTAGAATTATATGAACGATTTATGTTGTAGAATTTTCTCACACCAGTCTTCATGCTGTTAAGCTCCGATATGAAAATTCGTTAAATGGCTGGAAACAAATTAAGAAGAACGAAATGTAGTTTGAATTTCTACTTAGACCATTGCAAGCGCCTTAAGAAGTAGTTTTGATTAAAACTTATCGAAACCCAACAGCGATTCTCCATTGCATAAATTCAAAATTTTCTCCTACCGCTCCTAATTTATTCATTTGCATCATCTTCTGCCTTTATTGGCGTCTTCACTCATCACTTTCCATCTCATCGTTCATCTCCGCCTCTCTTCTGATCGAGGTCATTTCCACCTCTACTTATTGATCGTACACTCGTGAAGTTTCTGGGTAAAATCCAACCATCGAAACTGGTTTCTTTCACCTAATTTTACAGTGTAGTTCTTTTTTTCTCTCTCTCAGATATTACTGAGCTATTTTCTTGCGGTTAATAATCGATTGTACAATATTATAACAAATTTTGATTTTATAACATTGATTGCTTCATCAATTGCCATAATAATTTTACAAGTTAACCGTTATACCTCGAATTACACAACCTCATTGTGTTAAACCTAATTTTCCATGAGGTTCATCTACCATTGATTAAAGATCGTTGTAAGAGTAACTAGAAAGGTTTTACTCATAGCCATTTCCATTCAACGTCACCACGAAATGAAAAACAAGTTTAAAAAAAAAGGCATAGAAAAATCCAATACTCCATCCGCATTCATTTAAAAAAAAGCTTGTTAATTTTCATTGTTGCTGTGTCTGATTTCGTTAGTGACGAGTGTAAGAAAAGATTTGCAGTTAAAAGCTATATTTAGAAGACGATTTGTATACCTCAAATGAGGATGTCTACCTCAAATGAATAATATCCAAACTATTGTTGTTAATCGTTTATATATATTGTTATCAGGAGGTAAGAATACGACTATTCATAAGGAGTAAAAAATACCTGCCATAGTTTGCTATTTTTTAAATTTATAATTATAATTTTAATTAATTAATCCATTTCAATTATTTTTCATAATTCATAATTATAATGAGTTTCTATAAGGAACTTATTTAAAACAAGTTGGGGAAAAAGTTTCACGTTCAAACGATGCCTGCCATCCACATACTACTTTTTTTTTCATCCAATATTTCCTTCAATTACAAAAGATTTCTATTTTTGAACTTGAGGTCATTCTTTAAGTCATAGAGAAAATCTTTTTCTGAAATCGCTAGATATCAACGAGAAGGCGCTTTCAGGCTTTCGTACGAGAATACCTGTACTTTCGAGCAAGGTAGAAGAGCGTTATCGTTTTGACTCATTCGATCTTTCAAGAACACTTAGAGTTTTCCTCCAAACATATGGCTACTCATAGATAACGTTACATATCGAATCAATGAGTTTTTTCTTAATTACCAAGTTCTAATTAAGCGAAAGTAACACATTGTGTTGCATCACATCTTTATCCATTCACATTTCCTTTTTGTACGAGCATTCGAAGAGGAAAGAATTTCTAAGCCATTTATTCTAGAGGAGCTAACATTTTTTTGAGGTCGGCTTAGTCGATGATGTAGTTCAAGCGACATAATACAATTAATAACGCATCAATAGATAATATCTGATTGAATATTTCTTCTTTTGCTTTAGTGAAAAAATCAATTGCTTGATTAATGAAGCTATCCAGAAGCAATTCATATAGAAGAATTCTTGTGGCGCACACTCAGCTATCCAAAAGGTCCACCACAAGAAAGTTTTTGCCATCCGCTTTCTACCAGCCACATGCATTGGCGTCTATACACCATCAATGATTGGTGGGGTGTTTTATGTGCTACAACTTAGTTCAATTACACCATAAAGCTATGAATGTAGCTGAAATCTTGCAATGCGTTACAGTAAGAGAGTGGACTAGATGAGGACGATATTACTTGAACTAATCAGTTTTGTAGATTATCTATAAAAAGTTATGTTCTATCACTTGCCCATATATTCACTGCGCTTTTTTTCAGTTTCTGAATCGTATGACTATCAATAGAAAGGAGGTAGGCGGTGAGGTCATTCTTCACACTTTTAATTAGAAATAGCCATCGAGTTAATTAACCAGTATTGATATATTCACAATAAAAATTAGAGTATCATTTCAATGTACCTGAAATGCCAAATAGAATTCTACAGTAATGTCACCTCTCACACTTCTAGTTCGTAGTATTTAACGCAATACATATTGGTAGATATGCTGAGTTGGTCGCAAAATGAGAAATCTCAGGTGGGACTCGAACCAGAGCATACAGATGTCAGATCTACCGTGCTAATCCATTACGCTAGCTGCTTATTTTGAGTCAAATTGTACCAATAGTCAATAATATCAATATGCAATTTCATATGGCAACATCAATTAATTGATAGAAGAACAACTCTCGCAACAACTACGTCATGTCGTGTCATGTGTTTGATCGATTCTATCATTTTATCAATTTCAAATCATTGTTATTGAGCGTTTTATCTAGTGATTTTTGGTCAATCTCTATAGAAAATTGACGCAACTATGAATGACTGAAATGTTAAACAGTTGATTTTCATTTAGTTAATGCTTTTTTTACTCGTTTTGATCAACATCTGTGCGGCTGATAGTGATAGAAAGTGGACTACAGAAGAAGGAGTTGAAATAGAAATCATTAAAAAAATACCAGGTCAGAAAAGCACTTTTTTTTCTAGTAATAATTATTTAATTCGTCAAATCTTCTGTGATATTTTTATATTCATAGATTGCCTGAGCCACTGGAAGAGGTTAGACAAAAAAGAATTGTATAGGTGTAATCGTTGAGCTCTTTGTTCGATTGCGAATATACAAAGCTTTCATTAAAATATCTATTAGATCATCAACAAATGGCTATTTCAGCCAGTCCTACGTATTGACTCTTAAAGACTGCTGCTACCCAGATGAGATCATTATTGATTGAGCTACAAAATAAGAAATATACTCGAATCTCAAGTTTCTTAGTGAATTTTTGAGGTGTAGATCAAGGTAATTACCAACAAATAACTCGGTTTTATAGATACAAAGTGCAAACTTCGATCACAACATGGCGATACATTGGAGCAATTTTATAAATTATCGAAAAAAGATGGGAAGATTGTCGGGAGTAATTTCGGACAGAAACCGTAAGCTTGAATTTCTATAGAACTGTATAGAATAAGTAATCGAAGCCACAATATTTTTTCAACAAAAAAAAGATAGATAAAATACGATGAGCTTTGGTGTGACCAATCCTTGTTGTGGAATGCTCCTACCCATTCATGCTCAACTTAATATCACGGAACTAGTTAAATGCTAGCCTAGTCTATATTGCTGATTCTCTACCAAGCTAGAGCTGTTTATCCTACCTAAATTTCTCTGACGCTAATTTACCGGTCCGGTAGCAACGAGGAGCTTGTTGGACCTGTTGCGAACTCTACTCAGGCCTGAGTATCGCTGTCAATCCACCTTTACAATACTCGTTTCCCTGTAAAAAAAAAGTATTGGTTGTTATGTACCTTAGTTTTTTGTAGTAGTAAGTTGATAGTTTATTTTTTCAGTTTCACATTTGTATTGGGTCGCGGTGAAGTGATTCACGGTATGGATATTGCCATGGAAGGAATGTGTGCTGGCGAACAGCGTAAAGTATGAGCATATTCGTTCAAAGAAACTAAGAAGAAAAAAAACTAATAGAGAAACTTTGTTGGTGAAATGAGGAGGCCATGAGCATAGTAATTCCATTTTCAGGTGACGATTCCACCAGGGGAAGGGTTTGATGATGATAATGTTGCAGATGATATCAATGTAAGTGCAAATCATCTCAATGCTTTGTCAATTTTTTCATAAATGTGCTTCATGGGTACTTTTATTCTTGTTGAAACAAAGCTGATTGGGTTCGTTTGTAATTTCCACCTATGAATATAGTATTATCCTCTGTCAAAAATGGGTAGAACAAAACCATCGTTACGGTGAGTGATTCCGAATAGAAAACTATGCTTTAAGCAAGACGAGCCTCTGTACTACTTTGTAGAATTGAAAAGTATATTCCGTCCGAATCCAGGAGAGAAGTGGATCACTGACGAAGGAGTGCATGTTATCGTTAGTTTTGATATTTTTGTATATCTTTTGAATGTTTGTATCGATATTTTCCGAGTGATCATATAGAATTTTCATTTATCATTTTTTGGCAGATATTTTCAGGTCACTCATGAAATTTCTGAAGATGAATGTATCAAAGCTGAAGAAGGAGACACTTTACATCAACACTACACTCTGCACCTTGAAGACGGCACTTTTGTTGATTCAAGTTGGAGTAGGAATCAACCGTTTACGTTTAAGTTGAGAAGAAACCAGGTATGAGTAAAACTCTACAAATTAATAACAAGAAGAATATAAATTGACAGCAAGATGTTCATGAAGTATCCTTCGTGTAGATATCTGAGTTATAAAAACAAGTGTGTCAAGCGTTAACGAGAGAAACCTCAAAGACGACCATTGCTATATGATTTAAGCTCTATTGGATTGTTTTATCTACCTAGCTTACAACCATAAACACGAATATCATAGAAAAAATTAAGAACAATTATTGGAAAAAAGGGTATGCTCTTTTTAGTGAAAAGAGTTTTTTTAGTAAAAGATGCTTTTTTTCAAGTTTCCCAAATTCCGCATCATTATTGCATTTGATGCATATTGATCAGTGATTGGATGTTCACATGACTAGTTATACTGGAAACCTCATCTATTTTCCTTCATGAACTCGAAGTTTTCAAGTGTTTCAAAAATTTTACACGGCATCACAAAAGTGGTAAGGAGGGTCATTCTTAGGTGATTCCCGGTATGGATATTGGTATGGAAGGAATGTGCCAAGGCGAGCGAAGAAAGTTGATAATTCCATCTGAACTTGGTGAGTTCGTTTGTTAGTAAGGTATTTTACAGGTTTACCTGCAATGTCTGACTTTTATAGGGTATGGTGAGAAAGGACGACCACCACGCATTCCTGGAAATGCCTCACTCCATTTCGAAGTTACACTTGAGAAAATTGTAAAATCTAATAAGGAAGAACTTTAATTTATTAGTAAAATAGGTTTATATGAATTCTTATCACATAAAGTATAAATGTATCAGTTTTTGTTGTTGTGCAAAAGAAGGATTATTTTGTTTTGTATACGATTGCACTGTCTCAATAATCATACCTCTTACAAGGTTGCTCCATCTCATAGTTGCTCTGGTGCTGTCACAAAAATAAGTGAGTTTTTAGGTCTGTTGCTCTGAAATTAAATCTTTCAAAGAAGACTGTAATGTCGAACGTGTCGACCTTACTCATTTAAATGACCATCTGAATGAAAATGTGAATCATTATGCCAGTATCTTAACTGTATTTTTGTTTTGCAATACTCGTAGTTGGTATATAGTGCTTTGCTGAAGACACAACACAACACAAACAAGGACTAACATTTGCAGGAATCTCCTAACACTTAATTGAGCACGTACCCAAATAGTGACATTCTTAAAAAATGAATTTCCTCTATTGTGTTATGGAGGCAAGTACTTCTAGAGGTAGCAGAGAGATTAAGGAATAGCAGTAAAAATCAATTATCAACCATATATATGAGACTAGCCATATGCACTGACGATATATTCTTCCTTCCTGTTAATCTGGGTATTCTGGCAGATCGCCTCCAATAACTAGTGTTTGTTTTTTGTGCAAGGATTTCATATTTTGACTTCGAAATCGAATTTGTGCTTTTCAACCTTGTGGTGTGTTTACCTTGAGCTTTATTTTTCAACTAAGTGCTTATTTACTCTAATATATAGAGGATAGCCCGTCTCACTAATATATTCCTCACCGTGACTTTACATGACATCAGGTGTATTACATCTGACCTCATACAATCACTGCTTTCACCGTTGGTGCATATAATGCACTCTTTCGAGATGCGTGGACGTAGAGACGGTTGCGAATCAACTGAGTTTGGGCGGATTTCTACAAGTGTTACCAATCATTTGGTTTTGCCCTTTCTGAGCATCGTTCAACAGCTGCATCAGATATGAAAGTCACACTAAAACGGATTTTGTTTGCGCTAGAATTTTCACCCAAAGGCTTATGTTTTTTAGTGCGCCTTTTGTGGGTGATTACTGTATTATAGCCATTTAAAGTGATTGCTTCTTGTGCCGAGTTTCGTAAGTCTGTTCGTTCTGTTTCTCTACTACCTACATTGCTCGTTTTTGGAACTATATTTTCCATTTGCTCTTTCTTCGAATGTAGAGGATGGGAAAATGGACAGTGACCAAGAATATTTTTAATGCTTGGCTTTCGGCACCAGTTTGCTGAGAAATATACAGCTCTTTATTGCTTTTCCTACCATAGTCTTACGATTCAAACTGTATGGAAACACGAGTTCCACGTGTCAACAGTACTCCTATCGCAGAAGAGTATTACTAATACTCCACTGAATCATCCTCTTAGGATCTCGCATTTCTAAATTACCCTCGGTTAATCATTTCCAAAAGGATCATTGTTTACTCTGAAAATTCATGGTTTTTGCCTATCATGTAGCCCAGTGGTCACCAGGATCATTTGGATTTTTGTTGGTTGTGTACAGTGTCGAGCGGGCGCAAGTAAAACTTCTATCGCCCATTGAGTTAATTGGCTTTAGAAATTCGTTAAGTATTATAATCCTTCTTTAGGGCTGTCCTGAACAAGTCTGATCATCGGGCAGGTGGTCTCTCTTTACTGCGTTTTATGATGAGTTGAATCCAATCACTAACAGCACGTGTCCACCGCCACTATCCATTCATTTTATTCATTCATCACGTATCTGGCCCAACTAATCTTCGAAAGCATGGCCTGAACGGCTGTGTTTCTGATTTTCGATCGCTGGCTTAGATCAAAACTTCGTATTTCTTTTCTCACTTGTGCAACTCAGAAAACGCCAATATCACTTCTTCAATAAGGCGTTGCAATACGCTCAGTAAACGTTCATCATGCTATCGTAATGTTCAAGTTTCTGAAGGGGGTACGTTAGGGCAGGAAGAACTGTTGTGTCAAAAAGGTTGACTCGGAGTTTTTTCATCATTTTTATCTCCACTACGTCTTCAATGCTCTTATACGTTCTCCAAGCGGCTCGTTTCCTTTTGCTAAGTTCTAGTGCTATGTCGTTCATCATATTAATCTTGCAACCCAGATACACATAGCTTAAGAACTCGGAGCCACAGAATCAAATGCTTTATAAGATAGATAAAGATGAGACAAAACGATATCTTATAGTTTCGTGATACTTATATGATTCTTGTAATTGTGTGAATATGGCCCGTCATGCTAAACCCTTTTCGGGACCCTGCTTGCTTACGTGTTTGCTGTTCGACTAACATTCTGCCAGTCCTATGAAGAATGTAGCAAATATCCTCCACAACGGAGTATGGTTGCTACTTACATCGTGATTAGCCTCTGGTGCCGACATAAGAAAGGGACACTATTTTAACATCTCTACTCTCCTCCCACTCCTACATCCTCTATATAAGCACCCAAAGCAAACATCTCATCCGTACTCCTTACTCATTACCTCTAACACAATTTCCTTTCACCTTTACTATTGAATTGGTTGTCGTTACTTCATTGTATTACAAGTCTCGTACAATTGTTAGTGTTAATTCGATGGTGTTAATTCTCGATTTATCGCTGTTGTAATCGTGATGTAATATTTTTGTGTTTTGTTTGAATAACGGTTTAATTACCAAGTTTGAGGTGCAATAACTCAACTTTGGAGCAAACCTAACGGCTACCGAACTCAGAACCCGACTGAAAACACACGAAGGATGACTTCTGTGAAAAGCTTATAGGAGATAGACAATACTATGCGATGGGCGATTATTACTAATGTTATGAGCGTATCCTGAAATGGCATGTAGGATTTTCAAGGGAAATAAATTTTGAATGAAATAGTTGTTTTTGTCTTTTTACATGGATTTTAAAAAATGTGACTGGTGGAACGATCCGGGTATTAATTGCAAATGATTTTTTCCATTGCCTTTCTGAATGAGGTAAGTGTTCCGGTCTGGCCTTTGGAGCGGTCATAATTAGGTTGTTCAATTAGGTAAGCATTGGTAGGCGTTGCGAATGTCTCTGCAAGCGTTAGCTGCTTCATTCATCACTTCTGCTATTCTCACTTTGAGATCCTCTTTCAAAGTGCCTAGTTAGCTGGCCATTTTTCTTGTTGTTGTTGTCAATGACGGTATTAAATTGTACTTGATTCTCGTAGCATACATCAGAAAGCTTTCTTTAGAAGATTCTGATGTAAGCTCTCGTGCATTGTATGTATGGATCGTCATCTTAGTCCTTTCCCGCTTGAACACCGTAGTTCTATCCTCCAGTTTTATCAGTTTCTCCGTACTCGTCCTACCCGACGCTGACGTACTTAGGAACCTCTCAATAGCACGAGAATCAAGCCCATTTTCATTCAATGTATTTTGCGATTGTTACCATTGCTAGCTTGCAAAACGGTTCCCGGAGGCTAAAAAAACTTGATCACTTATGGGCAGTTTGCAAGTCTACCTCTATCAATTGATTTCCATGTATTTCTCCCCAAGCGCCACTTTCTAGCCTTACGATTGCAAATAATGGCCGAATCGACAGGCAAGATCCAATCTGCATGCACCTAAGCACAAGTACGCATGCGTACATAGATGTGCTTATGTTCATAGAGATGATACAAGTCGACCAGCACAGAGAAATCAGCTAGCCTATCTCCTAGATCAATCCGCGTCTTAAGGCAAAAAGATGATCGCTTTTGGTCCGCGATTCACCGCGTATTCGCCACTTGGGATCGCGCCACGTAGCCTCGCGAGCAAACCGGCTCAAGATCCCTTGAAGAAGGGATCCGTGGAGCAGAAGTACAGGAGATGTCAAATTGTAACGCAGCACTAAGCCATAAGAGAACTATAGAAGTTAAGGTCTTTCATTCTTCCAGGGTTGATAATGTAATAAGATAATTGTGGGCGTTGATCAATCATTTGTGGCTGGATGCGGAAACACATTCGTGTTCAGCGTGATATCGTGGAGGTGGTAGAATGCGTGCCTCGTCTATACAGTGACTTGAGTTGACCACTCTTCAGCAAGTTAGTGCCAGTTATCTTACCCAGATTTCTCTGGGTACCGGAGGAATAACGAGATTGGTAGGCCTGGGAGAGGCCGCGAACTGATTCGGGCCTACGTGTCACTGTGGCACCTCCACTACTGAACCACTGACCCACTGTGCAACCCTCCGGATTTGACCTATTGGTAACATAATCATCTGAGAAGGCTAATAGCAATGAAATGATAGTATCTGAATTGCGCAAGCTATTATCATAAATACGGATTCGCACCAAGTCTCCATACGATATCTAAATGGAATGCTTATGCAACAAAGATTCGTCGACGCTTAAATTTTTTCTACAGTTTTTTACTGAGCTCTGTCACACAGCGATGGTTTTGCTGGATTACCTGGATTACCTAGATTCCCGTTGATCATCGACTAAGTCGAGCGGGCACCAGTAAAACTCCCATTTTTTCATATCGCGCGCAAGAGTAGTCCAGTGAGTTCTTTTTGCTCTAGGGATTCGTTGAGCATCATAATCCTTTCTAGGTCCTTGGTGAAGAGGTCAGACCACCGGGCTGGTGGTCTTCCTGCAGTACGTTTGATGTCCAGTGGAATCCAATCACTTACAGCTCGTGTCCACCGGTCATCATCCATGCGCACCACGTGTCTGGCCCACCTGATTTTCGAAAGCTTGGCATGCATTTGCTGGATGATAGCTCAAAAATGTTATAAGCTGCAATATTGGAGGAATATTTTTATTAGCATATTGTGTTGGTATTATCAATTTCTCTGCAAGTTTTAGCCATGAGACATTTGACTAGTTTATGACTAAATACAAAAGTCGTAGAGACCATGGTTACTAAGAATTGATTTCTTAATATCTACTGCGATGTTGATATATTAAGAATGGCATATCTGGTTGACGTTCTAACAAATTCATATTTTGTATAATTCAAAACATTTTTCAATAAAAAATTGCTCAGCTGCTTTCAGCGCTCATTCTGCAGCACATACGAGATCGTTCATATTTTTTATGAAGAAGTGAATATCGTTTAATTGGCGTAATCTATCATTTTCCAATGTCTTTCGATCAATATGTTATTTTCTGTTCACCTCAGATGTACCTCATGTATTTCACTGAGACGATTGTGTCACTCATTATGAAAACGTACGCTATCTCTCCAATAGCTTCAAATATGTTACATTTAATCGGCTCGAATAGCTTTTTTTTATTTTTCATATCCTTATCTCTATCAAAATTTTCAGATCCGACTTTTCAGTTTTTTCCAATTTGTTGGCAACTTCAGCGTAGAGTGAAACGCTAATAATTTGAGAGGGTTTTGAGGTTTAATCACTTTTTTTTTCATTTGAATTCCAGCAAATAAATTCTATTTCGTCTTTAATTTGCTACATACATGAAGTTTTAATTAGTTTTGAAAATATGAACATTTTTGAAAATATATAAAAACATGTTTGTACTCTAGAATGATATCCAATATGAATTGAGAATCTAAACAAATTTTTTTTTACTTGAAGAGAAACATAAAAGCTGAAGAGAATGGATCAGGAATTACATTTTTTCGTTTCATATAGTAAATATAATTGTAACATTATTGATCAGTTTCCTCTATTCATCTTTCCTCACTTAACAACCGAGTTTCTGAGACTAATCGAAATTCATGACACATTGAACAACTGATCAATGAAATAGAATTGAAACTCAGATTCTATTAAGCACTCGTTGTGTAACGTTAGAATACATCTGACTGATACGTGATATTTGCAATCATTAATCATCCCTCATATATGCCTAGCAATTATCCTCATTCAAATGTATTAAGATAAATATCGCCGTTATTGAGCCTGTTATATTTTTGAACGATAAAGAAATAGCTGATATCAATTTCTTATGTAAATTAAATGAATGACTAATGAATGATCAAGTTTATTCATCTCCTAATGTCTTCTTGACTGTGATCAGTTGTTAGAAGCTTACAGTTTTCATCAGCCGAGCAACTAATAAGTCTGTGTCACATGTGCCATTGATAATCACACATTCAATCCAAATCCCCGTTCTCATATCATTAATAGACTCTTCACGTTTTATTCAGTAAATTTTCTTTCAAGGAAACAACATTTGTATATTGGCTTTTTTAAGATGAATAATAATTTTTTCTCTCATATCCATGTGATTCTTTTGCTATTAAAACCAAAACGAGGTGGTGAGAAGACGCTATTGGCACCAAATCCAAGTGGTACGTACATGTCGTCGGTGTCGAAATTCGGATACGATTTCTGCTTAGCACTTTGTGATTCCGCTTCTGGTCGCTGTCCAACGGCCTTCAATGCTCCGAAATTCGTACGGAATCGATACGGCAAATTAACACCTATAACGGCTACTTCCAAATCAACTGCAATAAAAAATTTTTATTCGCAAAGGTAAAAAATAGCACTGAATTTACTGACAGATTTAATCCAAAACGTAATCTCCTACTTCAATCTCTAATAAGTTATGATCCCACCAATATTTCGACTTTCTTTAGTCGAGAAATAACTCAGTATAGTATGAGGCTTTCGCTAATTTCCTCGAAGATCTTTAGTCTCGTTTCTTATAAATAGTTCTGTTTCTCAGAAAACGGATCACATTCAATTAACAATCTATAACAGAAAAAAGCAGAAAAACATAAATAAGTGATAATGGGACCTAGCCAATTACCACTGACTGTTTAGCGATTTTTTGAGGGAACAATCAATACAAATTCGTTATGAAGGAAATTCTTTACAGTTTCTTTTCCAAATTCTTTCATAATTTTGTCTGAAATTTAAGATTCGTCAAACATGAAGAACTGGAAAGTACTTGACTCAGACGAGAGCAGAAACCGTGAACAATTGAAAAGCTGCTAATTCAGTTTATGAACCTCGGTATACTTTCATATTCCTGAAGCGCTTAATGCGAAAGCATCTTACCTCTGATAAATTTTTAACTTATTTTCATTTGAAATTAAATTAAAACTTAATCGAAAACTTCATCATGATGTTGAATTTTTTTGTTATGAACGTATTCTACTCAAGAATTATCTTATTACAAAAATTATAATATATTGAACTACCTCGATTGAGAGTTATTATGAAACTTTGTGAGTTGTTAGTTAATACTCATTAGTTATGCCATTCTGTACTTGTCATATAACTGAAACTGTTAAACGTATCGGAAATATCATATGTGAATCTTCATCGTTTCTCAACGAAATCGGTATTAATGTTGTACAAGATGTCACATTAGTGCGGAGGTTAATCGATGTCACTTCCGAGTTTGTTGAGAAAAAACAAAGACTAGAGTGAAATGAGGCAGTGAATTTCACAGGAAAGCAATCACACGCTCTTCGTGTGGCTGACGTTGTCATAATTACGACGTCTATGCTTGACGAAACCAATTCTGCTTGATTCTGATGACCCAGAGAGATTACTCTCAAATTGAATTCAAGAAGAAACATAGTGAAGAGAAATAAAATACTTACGTTTTCTATAAATATTATTCATTGCTATAGTGAGAGATATCAGCTTAGTTGATAAATTTAAACAATAAATGATCTACTAACGAAACTAATCAGAGGAGAAAAAATAATCACTCTGAAAAAAATACGGAAGGAAAAATCAAAGTTGACACTTTTACCATTGTGAAATCGTTTCGAATAGAAATACTAGTGGCTTTTGAGTTGTTCATTCTTGTTTTTATGTTGATGAGGAATAACGAGCACTCACCTTGACCGACGACAAATTCATCAGTTGCAAGCAAAAACAGGACCACAAACAGTGAAATAACGTACATATCAAGTTGATAATCTCCTGAATTTGTGTATTTTGAAGATTTTCCTCACAGGTGATAAGATAAGGCTCATTAGCGTCGGGAATTTGCTACTGAACGAATGAAAACGAGATTAACGAAATTGGAAATTGCAAAAGCATAACAGAGGAAATACGAAGCAAAACGAATCACAATTTTCTCTTATTTAATATTTATAGATCATTAAATTAAATATATGTATAACATCTAACATACATGTATAATATAACATTGTCCCTATTGTATGCTCATTTACACTTAAACACTGAGTTAAAATCATTGGTGAGGTTTCACAAGCAGATTAGACGAGTGATGGATGCTATTAGAGACTCGTGTTTAATTAATCCATAATATACAAGCGATTTGCTTCGTTCAATACTAATTCAATAGGTTTATCGTTTGATTATTTAAAGACTTTTCAAATGATCAGCATTTTCTACTTAGATATAAAATGTATCCTCATTCTTAAGTGCGATGGGCTTCTAACGAAGATTACGTTCAGTTTGAGAAGAAGCTGAAAATCTTTATTATAAAACTAATTTGAATGTAAACGTATATAAAGATGTTACTGTGCTTATAATATATACAATATTTAAAAATCGTTGTGTATGCTTTGAGTACAAGGAGACGTACGCACATCTAAAACGACGATCACAAAGCGTTAATGCTTCATTATTTTAAAGCATCAGAAAAAACAATTAGCTAAATCAAGGAGCATTTAATCTTAGTGGATGATTAAACTGCTTATTCCTAAATCTGTTGATGAAAACACTATCGTTTGAATGAGGTAAACAATTAAATCTTAAAGTATAATTTTATATTGCTAAAAACAAAACAACACAATGAGGATGCTTAGACTACCTCATCTAACCAAATCTAATTATAATACCGGAACACTTCCTTCTGCAATCCGAAGTGAATGATGACAACATCCTATGCTTAATCACTTCCGTAAATCAGTAGCAATTTAAAGACGATTTGAAAGAATAATGTGAACATTTTGTTGATATATTGACTTCCACTTGAATTGACGAGTTCCAGAGAAAACACTTATCGATTATAGTTTCAAATTAAGCAACATCTGATCTTTGACAATATTCAACCGTGACCTAAGTACATCACCTTGAGATATTTTTGTATTTTAGTACTACTGTTCTATCGAAAACGCCTTCGAAATATTGTCGTGATTCTTTCCCTGGCTGAATTTTGTGAGGTAACGTATTAATAAGATAATATTTAAGGGATAAAAACAGTATGGAAAATTTTGACAAATAAACACAGACTGAGGAAAGCTTGATGCAGAAGAAGGAAACATGCGTCAAAATGTATCACGTTCATCTTTTATTGAAATCATCAGTTCACAGTGTTAAATTCTACTATTAGACATTGGTTTTGATGAATTGACATGAATTTCATACCTCAGTCTCATCAGTTACTACCTCAAACATATCGAGGTAATTTTCCGATACCAATTTAATGCTGTGGCTTAATAATAGCTATTTAATTACAACAAATTCGCATTATATGAGGTTTGACTGCAAAATTCAAACATTCCTCATCAAGGATTTTCTTTTGTGCACGTTTCAAAACGAAGTTTGAAGTGATTAGTTATTTGATAAAATGAACTGGAAAAGAAATAGGACATAGGAAGATGAGGGAATCTGCTCGTTTCATCAATTACAAAATGAATAGATGTGGTTTTCTACCAACGTCTGAACAGCGTTTGATTGACAGCTGAAAAATACTGAAGGATTATGAAAAGGCAATTCTACGCAAGGCAGTACAAAGTGTCGTACCACTACTGTAACAGAAGAACGAAATCATTTCAGAAATCACAAACGAGGAAATTTCAGGAAAGCTGTAATCCCTTACATAAAATTTCAACATTGTGTTCAATCTTATTCTACCGTATACCAGGAAATATTTTGATATGTTAAGCTAACAAAACAGTTTTTTTTTTCAACTTGAAAACAATTATAACAATTAGATATCCAATCAAATATACTGACATGCAATATTTTGATGAGGACTATTTGTATGAAATTGAATGATAACGAGAAAGAGGTATGATTGATTTGGAGTTTCGAATTAAATTCTTACGATTTCTGAGAGGAATAAATGAGAGGAGCCTGACTTCAGTACCACTTTTAGCGATTGTTCTTAGTAGAATAAAAGTGATAGAAAAAACAGAACGTCAGCTCTTTTTGTTAGCAAATTATCATGAAAATATTAACCGAGCACTTTGACAGATATATTGACCACCTGCTAAACAAGCAAAAATCGTTCTTACGGAACAAAAAAAACCATAGTTCAAATTTGACTCGCGAATAAACTGAAGATTCACTACAGGTTTCTGTTGATGACGCTCGTGTGTGATAGCCGAGTAAAGTGAGGATAAAACCAAAAAATTAAGAAAACGAGGTAATGCGGGAGGTTATAAATGAGAGCGAAATGAAAAATGGTATAGAAAAACACTAATCGATATAATTTATATTTTGTGGCTCACCAGCCTGATTAAGAAAGAGTTTAATACGTTGATATCACGTTCATTTTATAATCTGCATAAAAAATCATGAGTCTACTAATTCGAACTCACAACTCAGAGGAGAAGCGACAGTTCCTGATGGTCGTATGAAAAACAGCGATGACAGACTGGTTAAAGTTGTTGATAAAAAACGAGATGCTAGAATATTCATGGAAATAAGTATCATCCCCCTCGAATATAACCGCAGAGTAATTGTCACAATGAATTCAGAAGCTTTTATTGCCGGAAATAATTTACTTTCAAATTTCAGATATGAAGTTCATTTGATGATAAGCCTTGCAGCGATGAAAATTACCAAAATATCTAAATTATTGAATTTTTCCGAAACGCTGTAGAACTTATAATACATTACAATACAAACCTCAACCACTTAATCGTTGAATCTTTTCTTCGTGAATTTTAATTTCAAACCAATAAAGCCTGCACACAAGAAAGAAGTCCGAACATTAAAATATCGACATAAAAGCTTTCCTTGAATAAACTATGATGTCAGTCTAGAATGTTTTTCAAACACGTCACAAATGCTTTTCAATCCGAATGAGAAAGGCTTCTACCTGATTGATGATAGAAAGATTTTCAAATGTTTTTGAGAACAACTGGCTAAAAATTACCTTTGTAAGAATTATTGATTTTTCCATTCACCGTCTAAAATTTTAACAATGAAAACAAAAATCCGAAAAAATGAAGACGTTTTGAAACAGAATTGATATGACATGGAGAATGATGTGTGTTTCAATTCTTTTTTCATAGCCGTTTCAGTACAAACGTGTACTTTATTTTCTGTCATGTCAAATATCACTTTGTATTGGAAAAAATCGCGTAGTATACTTAATTGGCTAGCATATTTTAGTGTACTGCTACTGCGTTGAAATATCAAATGATTTATCTGAAAAGTACTGCACATAATATCTGTACAGTCTAGAACAGAACCTTGTTGATCTATTGATTTGAAAAGGACTGCTAGTTTTACAGTAATTTCTGTTGACAATTCAAAACTAATACGATGAAAACTTTTAAATTATTGACTTCAGCTCTAACAAAAACGATATCTATTGAAATGAAATTAGAAGAAAATTGCTTTTATATTGACAGCACTATAAAAACACAACTACTGGACGCTTAGAAGTTTATTAAATATAGATCAAAACAAAATTCTACTGTATATGGTAAGTTGTCATAAAAGCTGTTAACTCATAACAACACGCTTATAATCTAAAAATAGAAATAAATTGGTGCATTTATATTAATACATGTGTGAGCACATTCAACAATTCATTGAAGCTTCATTTATAAATCCCTAGATGATGAGTTAACGATGTGAAACAGGAGATCTTATCACTCTTATGCTTTATCTGAGTTGAGCATTTTGAGGATGGTAGAATTTGATAGCGTCAAAGTTGAGCAATCAGACGTTCAAGTACAATAAAAATGGAAGGAGGAGAAATAAAGTACAATAAGGAGAAGGAATAAGAGCGATAGATTAATGAACAGCTGCATATATAACGAAGACTTCAGTCAAAAATCCTTGAATATATTATATATGAGAATAATGTGAAATTATACCAAATTTTGAGATGTCAACATTACAATAGTACCTTCGACTTCCGTTTAATCGAAATGAACATAGAGAAATTACTAAAATTAGTACATTTGTAATTGGATGAGCAACCAGAGCACTTGTCATAACCGTATAATAACGAAGATGTGTTCATTGACTAATGAAGGAACCATTCATATGCTCAATATTGAATTGACCATAGAATGATCTATTAAAGTGTCGGTTTTCTTGAAGAGCTGACCTTTTTTGATTGACCTCTTATTGATGGCTAGTTATAGTCCTGCAAATCCATCTAGTAGTTACTCAAATATGATATCACTGCCCGCACAACTGAGAAGATCCTCTTCCACAATGGAGAACTTTTCTATTAGTCGACGATTCCATATGAGATGCTTTTTGAAGATGAATTTAATGCAACCTATGGATCTGTGCATAAGGAAAGCTTTGCTCGCCGAAAATGAACTATCTCAGTGATTGCAATCGACGACCACGTTTGGTGATAATCTACGAATACGGTAGCAACGAATACCAAACGTTAATCAAAGGAAGTCTTTCGCTATCAACCAGAACGATGCAGTAGATGACGAAAAATTATTCCGATATGCATACGATTCTTTAGAATAATTCAATAACCTTATTTGAATAATTCGAATTATTTCATGTTCAAGGAAAATGAACTATCTCAGCAATTATTAAATTAATTTAGATTCATATGGTTTCACTCCTTATGAATGATTTCGCTTCACATTTTGTATCAACGTTTTTCTGATGCTTCCGTCCTATTGTTGAGGAATGATCTTCAGAAAAAAGCCCTCATTAATTATGATGAAGCATGGAATAAATAGAACAAAAAATGGAAAAAGCCGTGTCATAAGCAAAATGATTAAGAAGAATCAAAAAAATAAGAACTTCAACTGTCGTGACGCTTTTATCCATTCATTTTTCAATACCAAGTAAAATTCTTTAAATTCAATTGCAAGACTTATAAGCCGTTGCGTCTTTTTCGAACCTTTTCGAAACGTATTCCGATTAAAAACAACATCAAATTGAAAGCTTAAGGAAAGTCTGAGGAAAATTTGTGATGAAGAAGAACTGCCGCGCTGTAAGCTTAGACACAAAGATTTCTGCTTGATAATTGTTAACATATCAGATTTCCATTTTCATTCAAAGCTTATAACTTCTACCTGATTGCCCTGTGCAACCGATAACTACTATGTGCGACTAATTTAAATTTAATTAAGAATTTATGCAAATGGCGGATGAATTTATGTTTTTTGAAAAAATTCGCAACTACGTAATAATCAATTTCAACGACTTTAACTTTGATAGAATAAAATATTAACAATCTACTTGATATAAACTCATGTATGTCTAATTTTATCAAAAGAAAAAGGATGCTGAAACTTATACTCAATAAAACAATGAGGTTTTATAAAATTATAATAGGAGGCTGAACGTTATAATAACTCGACGAGATGATACTGTAGAAATCTGGACACGGTAGTCGGTGTTGATCACACGGCTGGAAGTCAATAGATTTGATATTACACAAACATATCAATCAATAAACAACTAATTTGAAAGATTACGACGATAATTTAGAGGAAAATGAGTCTGATCCTCCAATCAAACGAATAAATTTACCAATAATTCAAGAAATATTGTGC
>KN716360.1:156488-166686 GCA_000816705.1 Dictyocaulus viviparus
TTCCAGCCAGGACGCAATGAGATACGTAACAATAAAGTGGATGCTTTTCAACATATAAATTAGTTTACTTCTGCTAAATAAAACTTACGTAAGTTTCCTGCGCCCTGCAATGGTCGAACTCCATTTGCGTTCTTTCATCTCAGTATCAGAGATATCATTATTGCTAGCTAAATAAATCTAACTCCAGACCTCCGTTAAGAAAAGCACAGAAAATATCTCCCACTTGTGATTTGTTCTCGACAAAACAATGTGAACAAAATGTCGAGATGTTTAATTTGAAAAAAGCAAAAAAGGAGAAAACTATTGCTTAGAGTTTCTTGTACAGAAAACCACTGTCTACTTTTAACAATTTGAAATCTCCACATATCACAAATTAGAAAGAAATTTATTGCTGACATTACATATATAACAATAATTGAACTCAATAACTTTCTACCACGAAGTTTTTTCCATTTATTGGACAAGATCTCCTTAGTTTATTTCGAGCTGTTACGAGTAGGAGTGTTAAACGTACATTGGATGCTTGCTGAGTCGTCGGTTACATCTTGTTTCCCTTCTACCATTAAGTCGTGTTGAAGTGATGAATCCATTGATTGCAATCTTGTTTTCAGCACACGTTTACGTAATATCTCCTCGTCTTCTTTTTCTGACTCAATCTAAATTTATCGCCTAAATTTGGAACTGTATTTTTTATCACTTGACTAGAAACTATAACAGTGACAAGACAGCGAAATTTAGATTTTCACAGGAAAACAACTGCTCTAACACTACTGAAGATGCGATGATACAGTTTATGTCAGAATAGCCCTGTTTGTAGAAGAGTTGAATTTTCAATGCAAAATCAATTAAAAAGAAAGGTAGAAATAATATGCTAATGCATCTACATGAGTGCAGCACAAAAGCACAATCCAACTATCGACAAATTTGTTGCCTCTTATTCAAATTTTTTCAGATATTGAATTTCGAAAATTCCTGTTGATTATAGATAGAAGTACAGATGTTTATAAAAAAGAATCCTATCGTCCCATAGGGCACATCATTTACACGAGAAAAGTTTTAAAAATCCTATCCCATTTCTAGACTGTATATTAACTAATCTGAAATGCTCACTCTACACTGATAGTCACAATGGTGAGAATGTACAGATATCGTTTTTCACATCACAAAACGCTCTGAGACATGTAAATCAGACAACAGCAATGAGCAATAATTGCAAAGGAACGCAAGAAAATGACTTGAAACAACAATAACTTAGTTGACTGATTATTAGCCTAAGTTTTTAATCAATAAAAAATATAGACTATGTAGGAATCTATGAGATCTGTAAAGAAACCTGGAATAGAACAGGATATAAATTCTTCTTACCATTAATGAATCTTATTAAATCATATGATTACCGTTGTTGTCAAAAACTTCTGACCAATGTAAGGGCAATTTACATATCCAATCTTTGAAAAGTGTTCTGTTCTTAAGGCGAAAAACTTAAAAGTTGCTTGCTTGATATATTCGTACGTTTTGAATTTTAACCTCTCAAAAAATTTGTGAGAACAAAACAAAAAATAGTCGGGTAGCACTAAGTCCAGAAAATATGATGCCACAGAATTTTTAACATAATTGTTCTACAATTCCTGAAGAGATCCCAAAGCATCATGTGCCCTAGAATTATCAAGATACAGTGAGATGCTCTTTCCATTGAACGTCACCATTTGCGTGGACTGTTCTCTTTTAATACCCATTTGCTGACAGTACTTCTCTGAATTTCGCTTTTTGTTCGGCTTCAAAGGCTCGTAATGTATTAGTTCCCGAATTTCCTACCATATACAAAAAATTCCTTGGTTCAAAGTTAAATTTGATTTTAAGGTGAAAGGACCAACGTTTCCAGGTTTACAACATATCCTTTGCCTTACATTCTGCAATCTCCGACGTTGTTAGAAAAGGATCTTGCTTTAACGCCG
The DNA here is from genome assembly GCA_000816705.1 of Dictyocaulus viviparus. Classification (NCBI taxonomy): domain Eukaryota; kingdom Metazoa; phylum Nematoda; class Chromadorea; order Rhabditida; family Metastrongylidae; genus Dictyocaulus; species Dictyocaulus viviparus. The sequence continues at coordinate 158,444 of KN716360.1, forward strand.
TCTTAATAACATTGCCGTAAATCAACGATGCTCGCCAAAAACGTTGCTTATAAGATAGGTCGAAATCAGGTGTATTCAAAAAGTGTTTCAGAATTTTCTATCTTCTGCATGTCACATGAGAAACTGAGCATTCACTAAATATTCTCAAAAAATTTCTACATGCTTCTGTAGCATTTGTTGTTAAAATTCCAATAAACTACAGTTGTGTTAATGAACTTTATTAGTAGCTCTACTAATACACTACTGCTTAATCTTTAAGATTACCGTGCATTAATTTTGCTGAAAATTTTTGTCATAAAAACGAGAAGAACTTTACGGTAGATTTGATATTTATATGTATATTCTTCAAAAAATGCCAGTAAACGAATACTTCTTAATTCGTGTAACGCTCCAATACTAACACAAAACCATATAAAAAAAATTATAATGTTCGGGGCTTCACAACGGCGGTTAACAACCGTCTTGGCTCTTTCGGGACGACACGACGAGACACTGACATTATATTTGATAATGTTGAAATTGGTTTCGGGATAAAAATCACGGAATAGTGTATAAAACTGATCAGATCAGGAACATGAGTGAACTCTGACATTTGTGAAGTGAATAACCGAAAATTGCGTATGATAGTCAAAAACAACTTGCTAAGCCTTTAAATAGTCAATAAGGTGGCGAATTTTACGAAAAAGTTTGGAAGAATGATGTTTCATCTTGTTCAAGCAAAATGTCTGCAAAAAAAATCACCTGATCAAAATTACGATATAACTTGCCTTAAGTTTTTTCACTTCTTCAGTACATTCTTCAATACAATTTAAGCCAGACAAGATATTGTCCAAACATCCTTTCTTATCATTTTCCTTCTGCAAAGAAAATGAAACATTACTAGATAATGTCGTTTATGGAAAATCACCCTGTCAAGAAAACCGCCTCGTTGGCTGGCTGTCTCAGTATGTTGTGCACGCTTCGGTCTATAAACAAGCTTTAAATGGATAGGTATTGAGACAAAAATAAAACATTAGACATAACGAATATATAAAACGAACACACTTTTGTTTCTGCGTGACCTTTTTCGAGGACCTAACACTCCTTTGTGACGGACCAGCTCCATCTAGAAACATTTACATGTTACAAAAATGTTACCGTTCAGTGAACTTACTCCTTCCATTTGTAATTCACCATTTCTTTTCTTTCGTTGAGTTCTCACTTGCGGTTTCGAAATCTATAAATCATATGGATAATAACCAATGAAAAAAAACCCATCAAATAATTTCTACATTTCCTGTGAAAAAAAACAGTAACTAAGCATTCTCGGATTCCACAGCGATTGTCGGTTTCTAAAATAAAAATCTTCTATTAATAACGATCACAAACAAAATTAAATACTTTAATATATTCGTGTTGCACAAAAACTCAAAATCTATAACTATTATTTCAAAAAGAACTAATATAATATATTTAAAATGTGATTCAAAATATGGCAGTTTCCTGACATACGGTGCAGAACGTTTTTGATTGATACAAAAGTTTTGCCTTTCTAATTATCAAGCGTAATTTTGAAGCATCAGCCAAAATATGCTGTACCTCCCCTACTAACAGATGCTTGAACATACTAAAGTGGTAAAGCAATGATCACAATAGATGACGCATTGTTCTGTAAGCAACCCGTTGAATTCTGTAAAAAAAAAAGAACTTTGTTCAGAAAATGTATTCAAATGTAACACGAAGCTTCTACTTTACGTCAAAATGGTCTTTAGCTATGTGCAAAATCACAGAAGATAGGAGACAGTTTTTATTACATCCGTAACAATATCAAACCAATTCGACCATTTAATCGATTTCGTACAATAATTCTTTGAATAACATTGAAACATGTTTTAAAACCAACTATTGAGGAATGAAAAAATATTATTTCCTTTAAATTGTTGGCATTTGTATTAGTTTCCTACTGGCCTTTTACAATTAATAAAAGTAATACTAAAAAAGGCACCCTTTTATAATCAGTGGTATAGCATGTCGGTAAAACCTTTCTGCTAATTTTAAATTATATAAGGCATAGTAGAAGGTCAACGAAATCATGGAAACCATGGTGAAACCGATATCGAATGGACGATGCTTCTAGAAAATCGACTTGCTGTGTAAACCTTTCCCCTGTTCCTATGCCATTGTCATCGTATATGCATAATGCGCATCAGAGAAGTTAAACGCACTAACTTTATCACCAAGTTGGAAGAAAGAAAACCAGAACACAGATTTTGTTCTCACGAACACACTTTTAGTTACAGTATTGAAACGATATTGAATCCACACCATGGATCCAAATAATCTACTGCTTTTATTAGCTAGCTGAAACACTTATGAATCCTCCACTGCCTAAGAGTGCGCGAATCGTTCAAATGGAAAAAGCAGATCTGCTCTTCAATAAATTGAACGCCTCATCAACAATGATGAACAAAAGAAAGTGACACAGCAATTTCTCATACTTCTACGATACTTGCCATAATTGATAATAGGTTGAATACATGCAGTACGTCCGACATTTTTGATATCTTCAATTTTCAATAACTAGAGAAACTAAGGTCATGTCGAATCGTTAGAGCAAAATCTATCGACTGTGATAATAATGTAATGCGATTTTTCCACACTGAGTAGTAATACTGCAATAACACAATATCTCTTAATAGATTAGACAAGCCGAAGAAGACCAAAGCCGATTATGACTGGCCTACACGTCTTTAATCAATCATCCACTGCCGCATTGAAGTTAATAATTGTTCGTGCACGTCAATTTGTGATGCACAGTAGTTCCACCAAGCCGAGAATAAGTCTGGTTTTCTCAATTCCACATGATTCCATTCCATTCAACTAAGGGTGGCATCTATGTACACATCACATTACTGTCTTAATGGATCCTGAGTTGCCACTTGGCAGTACTCTAGTGGTTCGCAACGAAAGTATTGATAACAGCCTGGGGACGAGACAGCGATGTTTTTCAGAACACCAGAAAACGTCTAGCAAAACAGGCAAGATTTGAGTTTAATACTTCGCAGCGGAACCAAACTCTACGAATACTCCTATAACATAGCATGCAAATTTTCAGTCAATACGTGATATACCGGAGCAACATTTTCTTCTTCCAAATATTAGGTTATTCTGTACCTTAACAGCAGTGTTGGGAATTATGAACAAACAAAATGACATACGAGAATTAAAAAGTAGAAGATGTGCTGTACATACAGAAAATGTCTTTTATGACAAAATCACAAAGTTTTTTCGTTTTTTTTTCTTTTCATTCATTCTCATCAAACCGTATTTCTCTGTTTAGCTTTAGTCCATCATCGAACAGAATGCCAAAAAAATATTACTCAGCAAGCAGCCTTTAAAAAAATTTGTCATGCACTATTTTGCTAGGGAATCAAATGAAAGAATAAGGATAGTTAAAATCCAAAAACCAGGAAATTTTTTAAGGAGAGATTGATGTGACATTGGGGAACGCTTTGAACACTTTTTTTTCCAGCACAAAAAACCCAGTGGTAGCTCACTCACTGCAAAAAAAAATGGAACCGATTGACTAAAAAAGGGACACGAAAGTTGATGTTATTACCTTCTTGAAGTATGATTTTCAGCATCAGGTTTGTGAGCAACACACGCTCGGAGTTCTACTACACGAAAACAGCTCAGCCAATTTGAGGAAATTTGGCAACAATCAGTGTTGAACTACAGTAAATTGTAGATTCGTGGCTCAAAGAAGATGCTCTTACTGATTGCATCACGTATGGTTAAGCTAGACTATACGACTTACTCAATGTAGATTCTTAGTAAACTTTTCCGACGAGCTATATTATGTAGCAATTCTTGCTACTTCCCATCCATTCACCAATAATAAACCACCTCTCAATATAATGATAATGATGATCCTACATATTATATATACATAACAATTCATAACATTATGATAGGACCAAAGTATAAAAGGACTTTAGCCCTTCATCCTAACTTTATTCCTTTACTTCACTTAACTGGACTTCACTCTGTCTCTACTTCCACTTCTCCACTCTATTGCTGGACCTCATTACACTTCTGTTCTTCCATCGACCATACCTCTCCTCACTCTCTCTCAGGAAAGGACTCTTTCTTCTATAATTGTTTTGTATTCGTATCGTCATCGATACGATATTTTCCACCCTCTTCTATTTTATAATAAAGGTTTATTATCCAAGTTTGAGGTAAATTCCCCAACTTTGGGATAAACCATATGGCTACCGAACCCGAGCCAACATATATTAGACGGGAAAATGAGTATTTTCAACATATCCTTTTAGATAAAGAACGAAACTAAGAGTTTCAATGTGTAAAGAACACCTTAACATGGGCGCGAGCACCTGTTAGGAAATGAATTTTCAACTACACATATCCTCATGAACTGATCCACGCATGCTTTAAGTTACGAAAGAAGTTAACGAAACTAAATATCGAAGCCAATCTATCTGTTTTCAATTCTTTCCGCCTTCCAAAATGTAATGAAATATTTAGGTAAAGGAAAATACGTTCTAGAAAAAGGAAGAGATTCGTTATAATTCAATATGAATCAGAAGAAACAACTAGCGCTACCTGCCATAAAAATAAACAAACAATAAACTCTTCGTAGTAAGTACTTGTAGCTATACTCTGTTAGAGTGTAATGCAAATCAGAAAAGAAACTTGACATGCCTCTGGATCCAGTAGAGATACCGATACTATTGGATCAATCAGTTGCGCTAGACGACATCCGTCTTTCATTGCAGGATGTGTGAATAGCTTAATTGTCATAAATATTGCTTAGAACCTAATTTGAAGGAAAAAACCATGAAGTATCGATGTATGAAAAGTCACTTCACGCACCCTCTTTCTACATATAGCCTTCTTATTAGTGGACTGCAACGATGGTCCTGTTGTACCGATTTTGCCTGTTGCACCTTTAATTTCACCGTCCTGAACACAATTTCGCGCTTTCTAGCAGCATTAGTGACTCAACGTCATTAATAGTTAAACCATTCTTCATGAATAGATGTTAGTTTTCTATTTTAGTATACGCCATACGTCATACTCAAATTGCTCAAAGTGATTTATTGTGCTCTTATAACTGCTATATTTTCGTAATTTTATCTACTACTTTGCCGCCGCACACCGAATATCTGGTAATGTAGTATAATAATGTAGCGTGTTCGAGTCCCGCTCGAGGGTGGGTGTTTTGTGGCTAACTCAGCACAATTACGGACAGCGTAATATCATTGCAAACAAAAAAGAATAAAATTACGATTATGTCTAAAATTTCGGTTATTTCGCAGTAATCAGCCTAACTGGATGCAATGCCGATATCGGCTCACCAGATCGTACCCGTTAAGGGGCAGGCGCTAATAATTGTACCCGCTTATTATGAGCGTCATCTTTTCACTTATTATTGCGCTTGACCCTGCTTAACCCCTTGAAAAAGTAATTTTAATTGAAGAATCCTAGTATAACTTTCCAGCTTGAAGAATATTATATGATGGAAACACTTATAATTCTTCTTGTTTGTTTGAAATTACTAATTAATTTAAAGTAGTATATGATACCTTTCTGGGTTGTATACTTGGTTGGATAGTTTCCAAAACAAAAGATCTTGCATTAGAACGTACTATACGACTTTTCAATGACTCAGGCTGCAAACAGTATTATTGCCAAATACTACAGAATTGATTGTAAAGTATGAAATAATGGTCTCATCAACATTTTTGTATATTGTGTTTTGAATCTGCAGCAACCACTCAACTTCTACCTGTCGATTCATATTGCAAAAGAAGTCTCAATGAAAATCACTAAACTTCTAGACAGGATTACGCTCAAACGTTGCTGTAGCACCAAAACGACATGAAAATAAGAAATAAAAACATCACAAGAATACAATGGAAAGAAGCTATTTAAAGTAATGCACATACAAGACGTGGTTTTTGTTGTTTAGAGTCAACAGTCGCTACCTCCTCATACTCCTCTCTCTGCTCAGTGCTCACTTCATTTTGTTTCGGTATCTCACCCTGTAAAACAATAGAAACTCTAGAACTATAATTATAGAAAAAAACGTTAAATAAGACTTCGATAACGGTTTCGTCCTCGTCTTCAACGATAACCAGTCGATCTTCATCGTCCGAATCATAATTCACAGCTAAATGAGATGTACACTATAGTTCACACTGTAGGGTATAATGAGCATTCCACACACAAAACAAGAACTAATGGAAACCACTCAAAATTTGCAGTGAAACGAAACATACCCCATGAGTTTGTATACATACTAGTATCGATATTTACTGCTCTCGTTAATAGCCTCAGCCCAAAAAAGAACGCTCAGTGCTTAATAAAACTGTAAATATCAAACAGTGCAGCATGAACGCTTTGACGAATTCTATTTCAACTCACGAACTCATTGGAAAAAAAATGCGCACTACGAGGCTGAGAATGAATGCGATTTACGCATATCATGAAGATCGCTTGTGATTAATAATTACTAGATGGATTACAAGTTAATGAAATAATGTATTGGAACAATGAAGAGATAATTGTGGTGAGTTAGTATTTTTCACATTGCAAAAGCAGCTATTATTTTAGCACCAACCCAATTATGTCGAAACCTGGGTCAAACCGATGCCAACAGAAATTCCATTATGAATATACTGATGCGCCTTAAGAAACAGCAATTGCGATATAAACATAAAGCAATCTTTATAAGTGAGATCCCATGCTGCTCATACATCAAGGAATCGATTCAAAGTCTAGTATGGATAATCCACTAATGTTCCGTTCGTTGGTGATCAAGAAAACAATGTGGTACTTGTGAAATACCTTCTTGCTTCTACAAGGTAACACGAATATTACGTTTGGGAGCAATTTTAACTTATCAATCATCAGCTACACTCGTGATAGTAAATGTAAACGTGCTTACTATTCCAAATACTAGTATATAGGTACTTTTCCACATTTACACCTTCAATTTATATGATCCACTCTGCACATAGCGAGAAAGTTTCTGAAATATTGGACTGATCTGTGAAAACATGATGACATCGGTGATACTAAGAAATGAAAATGCAGAACGCAGTAGATCCACATGAAATACATCTCACTTCCTTGCACTCTTGCAAAAAAAACTAGTCCATTATAGCTTTTGCATAACACTCGAGACACGAATACAAATTAAAACACGAATCATGAATAGGTAACAATTGAATGGTTGAAATACGACAGGACATTACTACAACAGAAGAACAAACGACGGACTCGACATAACTGCATAACAAGAACTAACGACAGCTCTGTTTGGTAAGGTTTCCTTTTATACCTTTCACTACTGGGCGTGGTTTAATTTTCCCTCTACATGGTGTAACATGTAAGATTTGTGGCCTTTCACCTTATGAAACCATGTATAATATAAATTGAAATTTGTTGAGAAAGGAAACAAGTATTTCCTAATATATGGGTATTTGTTACAGCCCATCCATGGATATTTCATAAATAAATAAGTTATGAAAGAAAGCAGCGTTGTCAACTATCATAACTTTGTATGATAGACAGCTTATTTCTAGAAAAGATGAATGAGATCATTTACGTTCATTCAGTTTTCAGTACTTTCAGTACTATGTATGTGATTGATTCAAAGATTATCAGTAGTTTCAGTAGTTGTTGTTGAGAGAAGTCATGAGTTAATGTCATGGTAGAATGCAATAGACTAGCTACTGGTCTTTTATGAAGACGTCAACAGTGCGAAGAATTTAGCTTGAGAATCATGATAACATCTTGAACTTCTTCATTCATGTCAAATCAACCATAGACAGCCCCAAAAAGGAATAGCAGTAACATTTCTTTCAACATAAGTAAAGCGATTGGGTGTGGCATAATTATAAGGCTAATAAATAGGATGGTTCATGGTGAGTTCATTCATAGTTTCTAACTCATTAACAATGAAATCAGCAATGATTCAATCTTCAAAGATAATTTCTTTGCTTTATGTCCTTTATTGCAAATCCACGATGTGGAACGAAAGAAAATAAGTTATCTTCTTTCATACTTATTGATTTACTATCAGCTATACTATCTTTCTATAATTTATATTTCTAATGGTACTTAGCTAAAAACAAAATTTGGAATTTTAGAGATAAAGGCTATAAGGGTAAAAACGTTATGACCTATAATAGTTAATATTATATAAATATATTAATATTATATATTATTATTAT
>KN716360.1:193762-207226 GCA_000816705.1 Dictyocaulus viviparus
TAAAAGCGAGAAAAAGCAATGGCAAAAAATTATGTGTTTACATCTATTGAAAAGTGTAAATATTGTGGCATCTTCTAGATCTTCGAGGAGGAGTAAAAATTAAAATCTTTCTTAATTAATCCGAAATCTTTCTCTATTGGATAACCAATAAATGTGTAACGAAAGATTCGTGGTTCATTTTTTGATCGTTGGAATAGCGAGAGAAGTGACGATGAGGTCAATTTGACGTTTGAAATTTGTTATTTCTATTTACAGTCTTCAACGGGTACACAGATTGATAGGAATGAGCTTTTTCTTCGCTTGTATGTGCGAACTTTCCCATATTCATTTTTTCATTCACTTAAGTAATAATAATGCTTATTTACAAACACTATTATTCGGTCATATGCTCATTGTTTTCTACATCGTTTTCAGGACTTCGTGCGAGTATTGATCTGTAATCAAATTCCATGATCTATGAAAATCGAAAGTCGATGAATTACGACCGCATTATGAAAATGATATTGGAAGAGTTAGGTTTCGATGTTATATATGAGAGTCCAACATTAATGCAACAACAACATGTTCTGAATGTGTCGACTTCTTTTGTACCGTCGGTCCAGGAATTCAACGATGGGATTTATTGCTTAGAAGCCGACGTTCTGATGGCTAAATATTATTTCCATTCTAAGCTTAAATAGTCATTTGAGCACGTGCTCACATAGTGAACAGGACTTTGTAAATTTTAAGTTTGTGATCTGCTGTGGATTGAACTCCCGCAACATCTCGACAATTTCAGATTATCGATTCTACTTCCAAAGACAAAGACGAAAAGCACCAAGAGAGACGAGTTAACGAAGAATTTGTTTTTTGTTGTAATAAATACGATTTCTTAGACAAATTTTTATAATTACTAACAAATTCTGATCAGTAGTGAATGATCGTTCAGCAAAAAGCAATCCTTCATGAATCACAAGAAGATTTTTAAATAATATACGTATACAGATATTTCATTTTAAAGTATTATTTCTACATTAAGTTGCAGGGGTTTTGAAAAACTCAATACTGCAATAAAATCGGAGAAATGTAATTTTCAAGCGAAATTGTTCAAGACACATCGTAAGTCTGGAGAAGTTCATATTGAAACGTATAGAGAAAGTTGTACTGCTCCATAAATACATATGTGAGTTGAAAATATTGAGGGCGATCAGCTTTGAATTACTGACGCCTGAAAAAGCGTGAATGCGATATCGATTCTTTTTTTTTCATTTTCAATATCGATTCAAATGAATTAAAGGTCGTATTTGCTATGAAATCTTATTTATAAACGTCGCCATTGGATTTCCTGTTACTGAAATTCACCTCGATTCCTAAATGTTGCGACCGTATTAACTCGTTGAGAGGATGGTGATGACCTCTTTTATTACTGTTGCCGTACCGAAATTTGCTATTTCTGAAAATTCACAAATTCAATCAATCGATTAGAAATTTATTTCAATAAAGTTTCATTGCAATATTTTGATTCGTTGTTGACTATCAGTGATAATTCGTTAACGTTCAGTCTACGTTAATTACGAATATGTCTAAAGTTTCCCGCAATTATCAGCTTAACTGGACGTAATGTCGATATCGGCTCGCCAGATCGTACTCGTTAGTGGACGAGTGTTGATAGTGGTACCCACTTACTATAAGTGAAGCATTGAGTGGTCGATAGCAAGGGTCTAGGTAGTGTAAAGGGTCAGCACGGTAGACCGGATATCTATAAGTGCAGGTTCGAGTCCCACCTGAGGTCCCGAGTTTTGCGGCCATCTCAGCACAACTATGGTTAATATTATGCTTTTTTCCTACATCAAATTTCTATTTCTATATTTTTTCTTATAGCTGTGAATTCAATCTAATCCCGTAGCTTCTAGATTTGATAGAAGGCCTCGTTGTCGAGTTGTTTACATTACCGCCAACGACGATGGTTCTCTTTCAGCTTACAAGCCAATCACTGCGATCAAATCGGCTATAGCTTACTACGTCTTACATTACTTATTTAGTTAAAAGTAGCTGGATCATTTTTATTATTACACATGTATTTTAAGAAGTGCAGAAATCTGTTTTTCATTTTTTGATAAACTACGCTTTCTTAAGAAGACAATTTCTTGGTAAACATTTTGTTTGTTTTCCTCATGAAATATACATGCTGTTATTATTTTTTTCAATGATCGTTGTGTTGTAAGCTGTTGAGTGACAACGCAGCAACAATGCAGGTTGATAGAAAGAACTTTTGCAACGTTATGAGAAGAATTCGGTAAAGAAATACCGTTTCAAAATAACAAGAATAATTCTTTTATATTTATATTTTTCAACCAAAAATTTTATTGTATTATAGAAATTCGTAACTATACGTTGATAACTCGTCCATTTTTTAAATTCTACAATTGCGTTTTATGATTTATTGACGCATTTTCCGGATGCACTTTCGAAATAATTCTTCATTCCATATCGTACCCTAGTTATTAAGTGGTATTCAAGTCACTTATAACTTCTTTCCTATATCGGAAGCTTTCCGGAAGATTTCCATTGTTGATTTTTGTAAGGTCGCTCGATAAGTACGGCATTGTTCATAAAGTGAGGAATAATGTGAGGGTGTGATGTGCGGTAGATAAAAACATCGACCAGCGATCGATAATAGGTGACTGATCGCGTGACACAATTTCTTACCAGTTGGATTGTGCTGTAACCGGACAAAAAGATTGAACCTATAGAAAATCCGTTTACTCACAGATGCATTCAAGATTTGTCTTTAGGGTGATGGAAAAAGTGCATTTGTACCTCATGGTTTTTCAATATTTCGTTAGCGTTTAATAATTTTATGTTACATCTGTTTTGATAACTTTCACTTGCTAGCTAGCATTTCTTCTAACAAACTGTATACATACAATACTTCATCATATATTCCCAAATTTACTTTAGTACGCTGAAATACTTAGTATAGATCCTCTTTAGTTGAGGTTGATGCGGGTTTTGATTTTGATGAATGATCCTTTCATTGGTACCTCTGGTTGGTTGTCTCAAAATTCTAGATGACGTCAATAGTGTCTCATTTATGTAAGCTGTAGCCTTTATTTATTAATTAGCATGAAAAGCTTTTTTTTTGATTTGAGTTTATTCGAGTAGGATGTGTTAGAATTTCGATTTCTTGACTCACAAATAAGTGCGTCGGTCTTGCTTCACCTGTTGTTGGTTTAGACAAAACGATTGTTTGACATTCTTCTTGTTGTACATCGTAAGGGCTGATGAGGACACGTATCGTACAAGAAAATCCATATTCCAACAAATTACTGCTTCATTATAGATGTTTCTCTATCCTCTTAACATCGTCGATGTTTTACCAACGTCCTGAAGAAGTTTATTTGCTCTATGCCATCGTTGATAACTAAAGCACTTTACATCTTTTGTGTAATTGAGTAGAACGAATGCTTCAATAACGTATAATTTTTGAAGCTTTACAAATGAACAGTCTCATGAAAATATCGATCTTTTCGGTTAACTTAGAACAGTTTTGGTGAGGTATGGAATGATGTTATTTGATCAATCGATCAAACTGCAAAATGTAACATTGATGAATTTGCTGGCTGTCAACTTCCATTCTTATCTTAACGAACTTGTACCATGCTGGTGAAGATGTAACATTTTTCAGCATATTCTGTTCTTAACATTCCTCGTTTTATTTTGTGGTCCTTAAACCACAATGAAATGCTCATAGGACTATAATTCTTTCAGCGTTTCAGCACCACAGCTTAGTAAAAGTTGAGAAATTGTGGCGACGTGTTGTAATCAAATTATCTCAATTATTCTTATTGCTTTCGAACACGACCTCCATTCACTTAAATCTTAACGTTATACCCATTAACGTAAAAGCGTTCCAATTCGAATCATTTGGATCAACTTTTTTGTTGTTAAAATACGGTGTTACTACTGAATTCAACTGTTCTGCGCAACACTTTTACGTTTTATTTACCTTCTCGATAGTGTGTTGAAATTTGAAGAGTAGAAGAGATGGGATGACGTCTACTTGGTCGCCGAATAGCGAGAATGCAAATGGGATGTTCGATTGAAACAACCAGTAGATCATCATCATCACTGCAATTTGGTATGTAGTGAATAATTCTCCTTCTACTATTTTACCGATCAGCTAATAACGCTCATTTGAGAATGGTGTTGAGGTAGTCGACATTGCTTTTTAGTGCCCATTTTGACAATTTATCACGAGGTCTCAGGGCAGAATAAGTGGTTTTCGTGTTGTCCGATTGTCATCATGTGTAAATTCAATCGATAACAACTCTTGTTCATCAATTGTTGCTGAGACTGAGTAATTTTTCGGCACACTTAGTTTTCAGTGTTTCCACATGCAGAAATATTTCTAATGCCGTTTTTCTTTTCTTAAATATACGCTAACGTTTTGACTCGGCTTTTTCGACAAGAAGTTCCTAGATCATCCTATCAGAAGCTTCTAGCGGTTTATTCAAGTAGAATGACGATCTTTTTTTTCATGAAAGCAATAAAAAGTCTTCATGTTGAAGCAGTAAAAATCGCAATTTCAGAGAAATGCTTAAGCCAAACATCGTTTTTATCAGTGCTTCCTTCAGTGATTTATTTAAATTGCCTGTCGACCCTTATTTTACCTCTTAATTAATTGACAGTTCTGAGTTTTTAAGTCAGATACAACAAAGGCTTAATCTAAAGCATTACTACCATCAGCTGTTTTTTACGTTCAGCCGAAAAAACTCCGTGTAATATTTGCCGAATGGCGGGCGCGTAGTGAAGAGGTAGACGATGCACTTTCAATAGGATCAAGCAATTCTCTGATCGCAACCTCTGATTGCTAAACCAAACCTGCACCGACGAATTCGGTAAATTGGTATCAGACTCATGTGAGCCGTAAAACTGGTATTTTTTGGCTCCATTAAAATAGAATAACGACAAATAGTAGGCAAAGAGACAAAGTGAAATCTGAATTCATATGTCAATGAGATAATGCAAGTGATTTTTCACTTTTCGTTCCGGCCTGATATGTTGTCTGAGTGCTTAGCACACAATTTTATTGTGATTTGTTTGTTTATGTGTGAGGAGGATTCCTTTTGAGTTAACTATTGGAATACTTAGTTTTGGATGGGCACTCTGCACTCTGCACTCTGTAGAAAGAGAGCTATTATTCGTAAGCTGTTATGTAATACGGCTATTAGGTTTTTAAATGTATTTTCAATCATTCTCTTCATGAGCAAAAAAAAAGAAATGTTTAGTTGACATCTAAACAAAATAATCTAATGTGAACAGCAATTAACGTTTTCCATTTCAACGATATTCTGTTCGATGTGTCGCAATGTTTTTTTCCGTAGTGCTTAGTAAGTTTATCGTCCTAAAAATTTTTACTAATGTCTATGTCTAAAAAATGACTGAGATATTTTTGCTATTGCTTTTAAATTAGTTCGTTCTTCGGTATATTCCCCATTGAAAATTATTTCACAACTTATGATCTACAAACTTTACCATCGTAATTTTCTTATATCATTCGTAAGCTTTGTATTTGTATAGTAGAGATAGCCATATGAAAAAAAAAACATGTGGCTTTAAGCTTCAAAATCGTTCTCCGTTTTTAATAAGCATATATTTTTCTCATCCTTTTTTCAAGTCGAGCTACCGATAGAGATCGATCATTTGAAATCATGGTAGATTACAGTAGGCTTATAAAATTTGAAAAACAAGCATTTTCTTCTACGCTCTGCGTCGAGAGAGGCCAAGCTTCATCTTATCATCAGACAGTGCCGCATAGCGCAGTACTAAAAGGGGTCGTAGCATGACGGCCCAAGGCAAGTTACACGTTCCATACTTCCACGATTCGTTAATTAGTATCAGAATCAGTTGAGAAAATGACCGATAGAGATTCGATATACTGGACGTTCAATCACCTACATGATATCATCCAGAAAAATCTATGGTGTAAATTTGATGGCAACGAAGATAATTATTTGATTATAAAACGCTAAGCGTAAAATGAACAAACGTTAGTAAATTTGAATTGAAAAAATATAAGGCGTAATTTTAATGAGCACTTCAAATTGATTACAACTAGAACTCGAATAGTGTGTGAAAAATCAATAACATGGAGAGTTGTTAACTGTAAAGATGTTGTTACAAAAAGAGAAATGTCAAACCCTCTAGCGTATTTGTCAACTTCCGATTCAATCAATCAATTCTCATCAACATCCTGCCTTTTTTTTAGATTAAATTCTACCATTATTATTCATTTAGTAACCAAATTAAATATAATAATGACGGCGAATTTATTATAATCATCATGTGCTGGCGCTTTATCACTGATAAGTTAGCAAAAATGGATCAGCACCGCAGACCGTATAAGTGTATGTTCGAGTCCCAACTGAGGCTCTGAGTCCTGAGGCAACTCAGCGCAATTCCAAATATTTTAATATCATCGCAAATTGTGATAATTGTGAAATGGAAATATAAGTTGTAATTGTATATTAAGTAATTATATTTAATGTTAAATTAAAATACTATATTGATTGGAAAAATTGCCATTGTGAAGCTATGGATTTACTAAGTCTGATTTACTAACTCTGCGAAGCCAAAGTATGGCGCGTAGCGTAGTAGTCGAGGTGCTAGAGTAATATAACGGCCTAATCAGTGCACGTATATTTGCCACCGCCCCCAGGTTAACCAAGTCCACCATTGCTGCTGTGTAAATTGGAGCTAGTGAAATCTGAGTAAGACTAGCAGCACTGCCTTAGCGAAGAGTGGTCAAATTGAATCACGGCCAGATCAGGCTTGCATTCAATACTTGGATACCTTGATGAGCCGTGTTCACGCGTTCGACTGTCGTCCATGGTAGTGCTCTTCTGCGTGAATGGTGACACTGGCGTGATTAAGTTTCGCTGATATAGTTTTAGTTGTTGAATTCCTGAGTTGCCGCAGGCGTTTTCATAGTCTTCAACACAGGCAGTCATCGACCTCTATAGATCAGTGCCGTAATTTGATTTTATTTCATCAAGACAGTGGCGATTGGTGTTAGGTTTACTCATGACTTGGTTTATCTGTCAAAATTTAAATCCTAGGAACATCTTACAGAGACGTTGAGGAGTCGGGGTCGTACGTTATCGCCTCAACAATATCACGCTGAAAACGAATGCGTATGCGCATCGTGCAACAGGTATTGGTCGGATCCAAGACTCATGTCATTTTGTAAAGCAAAAAAATATACTGTGACTGTACGAAAAGGTTTTTCTTGTGTTCATCACAACATTACAAGCGACACATCGTTTGACATGAAATAATCCCCAAGCATTTTTGAAATTTGGTCCTTTTCAGCACTAAGCAAAAGAAGATATAGGTTTATTCTCCACATGAAAAACCAGTCAACTTCATTGAAGGTTGTAAACGGGTTCTCTTTGTGAACGTATGAGAATTTCCGTACATCATATCCGAGTCAGTTCTTGAATTTGACCATTTATAGTATGGTCTAGCTTTTTTGTACAATTGCTAAGTACAATAGTTTTTTCTTGGACTTCATTATTCCTAAGCACTTACTTAAATGTCAGTTGATTTTTATGTTGCTGCTTAGTACGAAAACATTTTTTTGAAATTATCAACCTTCATGACAAGCTTAGAACGTTGCCTAACATATTCAATCCGTAGTTAGTTCAGTTCCTAATGATAATGTTCGGAAGTGGAAGTTCTATTAGTACCGTAATGTTTGTAATGTTTAACCCAAAGGAAACGTTAACTAAATAAGCGACTTCCACTCTTTGCATCCTAATACATCGTCAGCTACACATGAATTAAACTACCATGATTTTACCTTTTGATAACCATTATCTATGCTTAAAGAATAGTTTGATACTTAAGATAAAGCAGTTTTGTTAAAACAGTTAGTTCTCCTCGTTAATAATGTTGTGTTTATTACACCGAACATCGCTCAAACAAAACAAATAATCTTAAACATACTTAAACAATATGATTATGGGAAATCAGCCTCAAGTCTGACCTCATGAGAACGGTGTTTATAAGAGTTGCAAACGTTTCTAATGTTTTATTTACGCTCAACCAAATGAGTATCCTGAAATAGTAGTTTTAATAGTTTCTTATATGTATCTAGGTCGTAAAGCCAGTAGAATGTACGATGTAGCAGCAGAACCTGCAGAAGGAAACCAGCTTCTTGAAAATATTTAGAACCATCGCAAATGTAGTCAAAAGAGTAAGGAATGTGAGGCTGGAATCCATTCTTTCCATTATCACAGCTGCTCCTGCATTATCGTACGCCTTAAGGAAATGGGCTCTCTTGAGAAGAACGAAATTACTCTTGGCGTGATTAACGTGCCATAGAGAAGTTGGCATTACGTATTCAACGTATCGTGTAAATGACTAATATTCACAATTCCAAAAATTCAGCGATGAAAAGCTACAGACATAGCGGTACAGGCTATCGTAGACTATGTGTGTCGTACACATTCAGCTGTCATTTATTCAACGATAACAAGCATTTAGATGCTGTTTCAGCTTGTGAAGAAGAGCGTTACTCTTTAAGATGACTAGCCAGCCAGATAAATTTCCACAGCTCGTATCACTTTCAACGGAACGCTTGAACCAATGCTCACAGTCTAATCGATAGCAGCGCCTGGCTCTGGCGTAGTGTTGATTTCTCAGGCATTCCACCTTATATTGGTCTCTAACTCGTAACTTATGGTTGAATACGAATCTGGTCTGCACATTCATTTTGAATGAGCAATTTTACAAAGTCAGTGCTACCTTGCCCTTCCCAGATTTTCATGAAATTAAATTACGGGATCCGGGGGGATCGCGAGCTTTGTAGGCGTCGGGTCGGTTTGCGTACTCTGGTTCATGCAGGCGTGCCTCCACCACATCACCACTGCGCTACGCGCTTCTATAAATAAAAAAGTAGTGCGGAAAAAATTAAAGGGCGACTCAATAAAATTTTTACTTCAGCATTATTCGTTATATTTTTGTGTCCGTTTGAAGTAACCCTTATTTTTCACTCGAAATTTTATATTCACTAGTACGGACCGATTCTATGTAATCGAATGATTGTTTATTGAGGCCAGTTTTATTTGTCTCCAAATTAATTCGCTTTTTTTGTCTTATATATTTAGCTATTATACGACATATATTGATTGGTAGGTGGTCACGAGATAAACCAATGATTTCTGAATTCTTTTTCCTCTTTTCCAATTAAATCAACTCTAAAAATTTTCCTTGTAAAAAAACTTCTAAAAAAAACTGTAAAAAACTCATAGTTCTCCTATTTGCATCATTCTTGCATATTACAACAACAGATTTTTCTTCAACATTTAGCGCAACATGGAATACTCAGCATTTTCAGGATCATGTAAAATATTTGTTGCTCTTGTTCTCTACATTATCTCACACCTCGGTCCTCCTCTCCATCCTCGTTATGAAACGATTTTCTATGAATTCCCATGTCTTTGTCGAATCTTCAGAAAAACAAAAGTTATTTCTATTTATTTATTAAACGAAAATGTTCTTCTTACGTAGATTGTTATGTTCGATAAGATGAATCCCGTGAAAACAGCCGGCTTCCGGCTTCACACTTCTTACAGTATCCGCTCTAACACTTAATATCAGCTCTAGGCCAACAATAACTCGTAATTTTCCTCTACTTCTCCAACAAGAATACTATGATTTTTCACTATCGCTTTTCAGTAGAAGTTAGATATTGCCTCCTTGCAAGTGAGAACTTTTTTAAGTAAAGGGGAATGAAATGGCGCTAACATATGTTTCTGTGCAAATTTTTTGTGCCTTTTCAATTCGTCATTAGAGTTTGCGTTATGACATTTAGAAATAAAGAGAAAGCGCTGCATGTTCAGTTTTAAAAATATCTGTTTTCCATTGTAAAATGGAACAGGTCGATACCGGTCAGCCGAGAATAACTAGCATAAAATTGATTGAATAGATTGAATCAATAATAGTATGATTGATTGAGTAGTAAAATCGATTGCCTAGAATGTGAGCTCAACAATTTTTTTGCTTTCCGAAGAGCTGGTTAATGAGAAGTAGAGCAGACAGGACTAAACAAATATCATACATACCACTACGGAAGCTAGAAAGCCGCTGTGGTTATGGAAATCGTTCTGCTGCTTTTTCTTCTAGCCTAACGGATCCGAACCATTTATTTCATTCGATACCGTCGTATATGAACTAAACTACACCAACTATCACTATTCTGTTAGGAATCAGACGACAAATTTGAGGGAACAAAACGCGATTCCTCCTAACGTTTAAATTGTATTGTGCCAGGTGTGCAGCTGTGTGAACATTTCGTATCCGTTGAAATCGTTCGCTAGAATTTTTGAAATGCAATAAAATCATCACATAAGAGCAATATTGTTAGAAAAATTTGTCGACAATGTCATTGTTGAGAATGTGGAAACGCTTACGACCAACAATTGTCAAAGTAAAAACGAACCATTCTATTCTGTAAGAATTCGCCTACATTCCTCTCATTTCTCACGTTTCCTCCTCATAAACTAACTTAATCAACAAAAAAACTACCCAATAATATAATTTAGTTACTACCAATTATAAAATCAATTATCATGCTGTTGCTTAAGAAATCTAGTGGAAATTTTTTTCCTCCACATTTTCAATACTTTTAATAGCAACATCTGTATTCGTTGTTATTTACGTCCTCAGCAAAACTCACTTTTAACTCGATTGTTATTTGATGATAGGAAAAAAATTGGTTGACTGATCCGTGTTTTTTGAAACGCATTTCAATGGTAAACAAGTTCGATTTCGTACGAAGCCATAACGTTCATTTCTTATGAGTTCGATGAATTAATGGCAGAATAATCGATGAGGGAAAGTGGCATAAGCTTAATAATGTTCGATCATCTCAAGCTAATGCGCAGACCAGTCGCATTCAATCATTCACACAATATGACGAGAAGTAGAACCAATCCATAGGCCAATGCTTATCCCTTATCCGCAATGTGCTCATTAAAAAAAAGCAACAACGTCTTTTTAAAGACCAAAGATCAAAAAAATAGAACAAAAGAAGCTGTATTGATATATCAGCAATATATGGAAGCTGTTCGATTTTTATAAACAAATAATCATTACATACACACTGAAAATAGACAGTAAGAGGCGTTCGTCATCACTCTTACGAAATATTACACTTCAATGAAAAAAGAGGTACAAAAATCAAAAACCACTGAATTGTTGTTGTTAATCAGAAGCAGTTCCAGGATTCGTTTAGTATTTCATTGAATGTCCTCATCGGAATAATTATTCGGCTTTCAGTGTAATTCACAATGTATAGCTTCATACTATCCACTTCAAAATCACTTCATTTATTCTTAAAACAATTTATGTATTATCACATTTCTATTCTAGGCAGAAATTTTTTAGTTATCTTTATTTGTCCAAAAGTGATAAGATTTACAATCAGAGGGGGTTAATGAAAAAAAAATCTTTTTAAATGGCTATAGCGTTGTGTTATCGATAAGAAGAGCGGCTTCTATGTTAGATTGAAAGGTCCGCTTTCCTCAATTTTCGAATTTTTCTAAGGTTTTTCGTTAGACTCCATATTCACTCAAATCGATCGCCATTGATGGAACGAGTATCGTTCGTGATAGTTTTTTTTTTGTTTATTCGTTTACAAATCATTCATTATTAAACTGCCCGAACGGTTACAATAGACGTTATGGTACATTTTTAAGGCAACCGTCAATTTTTAAAACGTGGTAGATAAAATGAAAATGTTATAAAAAATCACATGTGCTCACAAAAATAACTTGAAAGCGTCCATTTGCATAAAAACTTCTAGGTAAAACATGTTGGTGTTAAAATTGTTTAGTCACTCGTTAACTTATTTCGGTGAAAAAATTCAGGTGATATTTTCATCAATACAAAATCCACAAAAATTCCTCACATCTAAATGGATTTCAAGTCCACCAAAACTGCCCACGGCATTTTCTATCGTTTTTTGAATCCACGATACTTTTTGCACTTGCACAAAATTCATAACTTTTCAAGTAAATTAATTAAGACTCGCATGTAAGAAACGTTACTGAGAATGCCATTATGCGAATCGATCAGAGATCTATGTTTATCACTCACCTTTCACTCTTTTTACATAATCATATATTCATTCTATTTGCTTTTATATTACCTGTAAAAACCGCAGACTATTCGTCTTTGCTATCAATTGTACTCTGAAACGGTTAAGCTGCAGACATTTTATCGTCATTCTTACGTTTTTCCTCACTCCTCACTCATTCGATCATCATTATACCACTCTCGTTGTCTTTTAAAACTCTATAAAGTTTTATGTGCTCTCAACGCTTTTCTATGAAATTGTGTTATTTTTCTTATTCTGTAAAAGAATGACTATAGTTGTTTCATTCTAGGAAATGCTGAATGACGATCGTTTTACCGATACGATATCACGAAACACTTCTGTACAGTCGGCGATTGAACAATTTGACCAGCGAAAGCCGGTGATTATTCGAAATCGCTCGAAATCTGACAAAATGATATCGCCTGATGGAACAACAACTGTCTTAACATACGATCAAATGAATAAGACGTCACAGTCTAACACATTTCTATCGAAAAATATTCTTCCTCCAACCTCACGTTATCAACAACAAGAATCGCCAACATTTTCTACGTTTTCAAATACACCGCCGATCTATGCAAGTCGTGAAGAGCGTCCTAAACTCATTCCAACAACAACGGGCGTCACTCATAATGTTCGAGACGATATCATGAATCATCCAATCCAGACGTTACATAGTTCTCATGCTGAAGACGATAACGCTGGAATTCATCAACAGCGAATCTCCAACACTTTAGTTTCCACATTTGATAGCTATGAAAAAGAAAACAGTGTTAGTTCATATGCAAAACATTCAACAAATCAATTTCTGAATGCATCACAACCTTCGACAGATTCCGTTGATCAACTATCATTATCGCAGATGAAACAGGTTGGTCACTTTGACATCTCATTATGAAAACAATATTCAAGAAGAGTAGCGAAGAATTCTTGTTCATCCCTGAATCTTCCTTGCAGATCAAGTGACTTCATAGCGGTCCATTGTTTTTATAACTGATAGGGCTGGCATAGTCAGTTTATCCTCATATTTTTTTCTCACTACTCAGTAGAATATGTCAAGATTATTTTACCCATTGGGCAAATACATTTAATAGCTTTAGATTCTCGAAATAACGCAGGGAAAAAAAACTTAGAATCAAAATGAAACCGTTACGATTTCTACGCGATTCTTTATTTATTTATTCTTTCTATATACAACTGTATTGACTAAAATGTTTTAGTGGTAATTTTATTACTACAATTGTATTGAAATCAGAGAATCTTATAAATAATTGTTATTTTCATAGAAACGCTTTATCAAATGTTATAAACGAAAGTAT